>JAOEGS010022488.1:0-11803 GCA_025447755.1 Corythornis vintsioides | reverse complement strand
GTTTGTGCGGTGGGGGGCGATCTGCACGTTCTCCCTCTGCCTCTCCTTCCCCCCCCCCCCCCCCCCCCCCCCCCCCCCCATGTGTTTCATGGAGAGAAAATAACTTCTGAGAAGTCGGAGCGGTAGGGAAGGGGAAAGCCGTACCCTGGAGATGGGAATGGGGACCAGGTGCCATCGCAGGGATGGGATTTATAATGGTATTTAGCGTTATTTAGTGTACTTCACAGCTGTTTATGAAATGAGGCGAGAGCCAGAGAGCAGCAGCCCAGAAGGTGGCCGTGGCTGAGCTGGGAGCGGGGCAAGGGCTCCGGGGGTCTCTCCTAGAAGCTTCTCCAGCCCTTCCTGATACGTCTCTGACTTCCCGCTCCTCCCTGGCTTTCCCTGCTGCTGGCCTGAACGCTGACCTGAATTTCTCCTCGGGTTTGCAGCATTCGGGCAGCAAGCAGCCCACTGAGAGCCCAGTCCAGCCCGTGTTCACCTTAGGAGCCCGCCTTTTATCTCCATTATATAGAACTGTTGTGATATTAGTGAAATCAACCCTGAATTCAGGTAGTATGGTTAATATCCAAATCACAAATCAACCCTGAATTCAGGCTATTATGGTTAATATCCAAATCCCAAATCAACCCTGAATTCAGGCTAGTATGGTTAATATCTAAATCCCAAATCAACCCTGAATTCAGGCTAGTATGGTTAATATCTAAATCTCATCGCTTTGATTTCTTTCCTCATCTTGTGTCAGCTCCTGTGCTGATACTTCTTTTTGTCATGCCATTCACTTCAGTATTAGAATCAGTGATCTAATATCCTGTATGAACTTTCTAATATTCTTTCTCTTTTCACTTATTCTCTGGGTTTCTTTTTCCACTTGTTTTTGCTGACCTCCTGACTCTACACATTGCATCTGCTTTCCAGTTGTCAGAACGCTTTCTTTCCAAGAGGCAGTTGGATAGTTAATGCAGCTGGACCCTCTCTAGAAAACTTTTTTTTTTCTGTGTATTTGGGTTTTTTTGTTTGTTTTGGGGTGGGGTTTTTTTTTTGGAGGGGGGTATTTTTGTTTGTTTGGGTTTTTTTCTAAAAATAAAACGAGTAAAGGAACAATGTTCCAAAATCAACAACTGTTCACATGACCCAGATGATTTTTATTGTTATCACTGTCTTAAGCAAAATGATGAAGAAAACTTCTTTTAGGACAATCAAATATGCAATTCAATATTCAGTTTGTAGCACTATTTCTCTGATATACAACTCTGCTTTCCACAGCATGATTATATCTATTTTAATTTTTTTTTCTTGCTCATATCACTGGATAAAATTATAATTCTATAACACACAGAGTCTTAAGTTAAGAAATTAATAATGTAAACATGCTTGTAACAGATAATTAAAAAAATAATTGGTTTTCTTTTAATGATTTAATAATAAAACATCAGCATTCATTTAAGATCCAAAATTTTTCTATACTCGTGTTAAAGACTAGAGAAAGGCCAGAATAAAATGCTACATTTGATTTTTAAATACAAATAAAAATATGGATCTTGCATCATTAATCCACATTTTTAATGGATCAGTGGAAATTTTGAAGCAGCAATACAGAACAGTAGTAACACCCTTATATGAGCCACTGTTTTTAAAAATTACATTAGAAATTAGTTATGTCAAAGATTTTGGAGGAGTCACACAATGATTTATAGGAGCTGAGAACCCCGTGTTTTTAGGCTTTTATGTTTCATGCTTTTCCAAAACTGCCACAGGTTTACCAGGACAGTAGTCTAGGTGCAATTTTTTCTTAGACATGTGTCTAAGAAAAACTCAGCTGTGCATGCTGAGTCCCTGTTTTCATAAGAATTTGATGGTTGTGCTAGGCCTGAATACTACCAATCTGCAAAAAATGATTGCCAAGCTTTTCCTATTACTTCTATATCAAAAGAATTACATGGATAGATAGGTATGCTGGTTATAATCTCTTTGTAGTACAGTAAAAATTGTTGTCTTTTCTGAAAAGCTGATAAATATAATTAGTTCAGATAATTTGCTTTCAAACTTTACTCCAAAAAGCGTGTTTGTTTCAGGTGTTAAAATGAGTATTCATCATATCCATACATCCAGAATAAAGGAATTGACAGAATTAAAATGTTCAACTGCAATTACCTTAAAAATGCAGCTTTTTAAGAACTGCAGCTGAGATATAACTTTAAATTTTGCCTGTGTTTTACCAAGATTTTACTTTTTTCCCTTCTCTATCCTAATTTCAGGGGCAACTTTTGGTCTAGTTGACACTAAATTTTAAGCTCCTGAAATTTTTGACAACCACCACTCTGCTGATCACCATCTACAGTCTACTTCCATGGTCCTTACACACCTGAAATTCCTATTCCTTCAAAGAAGTCAGAGTAGTAGCAATCCTGTAATCTTTACTTCTGTATTGTCATTTTTCACATCAATATGTACTTGTAATGACCGTCCCTATTCAATTTGCTGTGTGCATTATATTATCTTATGTTGGCTTACACTGCTCTCAAAGGTTACTTCCAGTTCCATCTTTTCTCACTCCAGGCCCTGCAGGAGTTCATCAGAAGGTACTGTGTTTTATGATTATCTACACAGCAAAGAGGAAATCTGTGCATGGAGGGTCTTCATCATAAATAAATGAACTGAAAGAATAAGTTCATTCAGTTGTTGATATATATTTTTTTCCCTAGTTTTTTTTTTTCCTGTTTATTTAATATACAGTCTTTAACTTTGTTAATTAATTCTGACCTTTGAAACTTGCAGTTATCAGAGAAAAATGTGACTAGTACAAAGGATACAGGAATAAATATACACAGTAAATACCACAATGGCTTGAACATTTCAAGTTCAGGTAGGATAGGTGATGTCTCTGATCTGTATAAAAGGTAGCTTAACAAAGATTTTCAAAACAGTTACTTAGGATCACTCACTTTTTGTGTGACCAAGATGATATATCACGCAAAGATCCTGGTTTTTGGAGGTCATTGCTGAAACAAAGGGCATTAAAAATCTTTGTCTTAAAGCCATAGCCATTATTTTGGTCTTTGACGGTGAAATGAAGGAGTGAAGCTTTTCATTTCAGCTATAAATAGTGATTACTTTGCACCTACTGCTCATATCCAGTATCATTGGAAAAACATATTGCATTTTATAGTGCTTTGGGACTCCAACTCAAGCTCTCAGGTCTTTGGCAGGACCACTTCTATGTGGAAATCTGGGTGCAAAGGAGGCACTGGGCCTTGGTCCCAGCTCTGCAGCAAGAATGGGCAATGATGTCTCCACAGGCTGTTTCTGGGTAAAGCACCAGTTGCAAAAAGTACCAACCCTAATAAATACCCAGAGAGACTGGAAATATAAATAAAAATGTCAATGTGCAGACAAAACTAAAACTTTTGCCAGTCTAAGGGAAGACCCAACAAAGCCTTGACACCCAGCTCCAACCCTAAAGCTGCTCACTCTTTGAATTTGCCTTTTACCCCTCCCACTGCTCTGCTTTTCTCTCCCCTAGCAAACAGACAGCCCTTGCAATACAAAGAATGTCTCCTTTAAAACACAGTTGTTTGAAAAATGAACACAAAACCCAGTAGAGCTAGATCCAGCCACAGCACATCAGATTTCATGTTGCAACAGTGTGCTACATGTTCTATTAAAGCTGGCGCCAGCCATCCCATTCTGCCATTCAGTCCACTCTGTGTGGTTGTATATTTTCTTAATGAGGATCTGAAATCAGCCCCCTTCCCTTAACTGACAGTCTGCCAGGATTATGCCATCTTTCCAAACGCAGAGATCATATGATCCATCTGTTGTCTGCAGCCATGCAGGGGAAATATTTTCCAAAGAGAAATGTGGGTTGGCCCCAAAAGTATGTAATTATCCAAATGCTGAAGTGTTTCAGATGTTTCAAGGTGCTCTTGGACCTGATCTTGGCCATCTAAGCTCCTATGAAGTCTCTTAGAATAATGTATATAACTAAGCCATTGAGTTGGCAGGAAGTTTTCAGAGTACAGGAATACTTTAAAAAGTTATTCTTAAATAACTTTGAGCTGAATCAGAGATTTAGGACTCAGCAATACCATCTAGGGCATTTGGGAGTGCTTGCACTTTTAAGTAGTTCACATTTTTGTTGTTATTATCACATATAAAACAAAAAGTAAAAAGCGTGAAGTGAATATGAAGAAGGATCTTTTAATCTATTTTTAATCATATTTTAAAGATATGCCAGAACACTGCAGTAACTGCAGCATCCTTGACTCAACTCTGCAAAATACCTTATGGAATAAAAGTTTTTGGATGATAAGTAATAATCATGGAGAATAAAAAAGAAAAAGAAGAAAAAGGAAAAGAAAATGGAAAACAGAAAAAGGGGGGAAAAAGAAAATGAAAAATATAAAAAATAAGAAAGAAAAAGAAAAATATAATTGAGAGACTATGAAATGAAGGGCAGTGTCAGATCTTTTCCTGCCTTATTTGAAGATGTGAGGAATTCATTTCATAAAACATTTGAGCCAGTTTAAGTTTTCTTTGTAGTTATCTTGAATGTTAGTGAATATTAATAAAATGATAATTTAGGTCCTTATCAGGTGCCATCTCCTTGACATACAGAACCCAAATTTTAACAATTAAATTTAATTTTTAATAATTACATTTAAACAGAGCTTTCACTGAAGTACAGACAACTGTGCTTGAATGACTAAACCAAGCCTTGGCAAGATGGAGTCCAAGTTCTATTGCTGAAAACACCTTTACCAGCCCCAAGGTATTAAATTTGGAGCCATTCACATTTCCACTACTTTATTCAGTCAAAAATAGATGGGTTGACAATAACAATGTCAATTCTCACAGTTATATGTTCCACATATTGAGAAATGGAATGATTACAGTATCCCCTCTCAGATCACAACTACCATACCTATAGACTGAACCACATTAAACTGAGAAAGTGCTGTGATGTAAATAGCATGGAGTTTGCTTTTGGAGAGAAATGAGTTCTACCAAAGTTATGATGAAAACATATGGTACTTGTCATATTTAAAACATACAAGCATACATCCTGAAAACAAAACAAAAACCAAACAAAACCTAAAGATTTCTGATGTTCTCTTTGAGACCAGTAAAAGCAAGAATCTTCAGTGTCCCATTGGCCAAATACAGTAGGATCCAGTGCATAAGCCACATCTATGACTGGGAGAGGGTTTTGGAGTAGAAGACCAGTGTGGATATCAGATACCATTTTCAGATACTCTTGAGCAAAGTTTAATGGCAACTTTTTGTCATGTAATATTTTGCTAAACTCTATGGAAGGAGTAGTGATTTTTTTTATTATTTTTTTTTCCTCAGTGAACAATTTTGGATAGGCAAAGAAATTGTGAAGAAATACAATGGCTCCTGTAACCAAAAGGAATGGAAAAGCAGCTTCTGTTTCTTTATAGCAGTGCAATTTGTTTCTGGTGTACACTGAGTCTAAGAGAATATGAAGAATTGTTTCTTTCGGTGACTGTATCACCTTTTTCCCTCCTGTCTATGCACCTCTAGGTTGGCCCCTTGATGTGAGCAATTATGAAGTACCTCCTATTATACATCTGCATTAAGAACTTATTTTCCCAACAGTGCATCTAATCTTTAAACATAGTTATTTTTCTTCTTTTTTTTTTTTTTTTTTTTTGGATGAAATTTCCTTCCCACAGTGAATTCTGTGCAGAAATTGTAAGACTGAGACAGCTAACCTGCCAGCTACACTAACAAATCAGATAGTTTGACATCTAGTTCAGACTATTTGTTCCTGCAGTGATCAGACAATATGAAATCACAGATGGAAGGATTTGGTGTTGCAAAATTTTACCTGCCAAATTGGAGGCTACATTGTCATCTCAGAAGACACAGCCCATTCTGCAATGCATCTTCAAGAAGGAGAATGTGGCAGCTGTTTCACTTTGTACAGCAACATGACACGGTGTTGAAGGAGAGAAAATACAGAAAATTATCTGAGTTGATTGAAATTAAGCCAAATGACAACGTGCCATACCACAGCCACTCAATTATATACGTTGAATGCAGATAAAGTTGTAGTTACCCACAATGGAATCTGGCCAGAAGACAACATCATGAATCTTTCCAAGATACTAAAGGATTTCCGCTGACAAAAGTTTAACATCTTGGCAGATAATAGCTAGGTTGAAGGCCACTTGGGGATAACCAAAATAGATCATAAATGTCACTGTAGATAGCATATGGCTGGAAGCCATTGCAATATAATCGATCAAACATATCTTTTTGAAAGGAATGATGACTGTTGTGCTGTCAAATAATCCCCATTCAGCAAAAATTCCTTCAGACAAACATCATTCAAATTACCAAAGCTGTGATACGACGACTACAAGGCAGCAGTGCAGTAAACTCTGTGAGGCTGTAAATTGTTTTCATATTCCCTATTTTTTATTAAAAGGTATGTTCTTAAATAGTATATCATGTTGCAGAGAAACAAATTACCAACTGAAGATGTAAATTTCACTGGTTTTTAATATAGTTCTTTCTATATTCCACAGTGCATCCTCCACATTTAAATTAATTACTAAATCTGCTATCACCAAAAGCTGCATTAACCCTTTTGCAAAGGTGTAACAACAAAGAATGACATTAGAAAATGTATAATGCTCAAATATTAATTGACACTTAAACTTGAACGTACTCTAGAGCCAAGAGAGTATTTTGGGAACAAAGTCTCTGCTCTGACTCTGAATATCTGGGCCATATCTTAATGCTTAGAGTCCAACCTGTATTTGTACCACTGAGCAAAAATCATCTTTGCACTTACTAGGTCTATAACAACATTTCTACCATGTAGCAAAATGGAATTTTTGAAGGCTGAAAACAAATTGCAACCTTTATGTGAAGAATTCTATTTCAATAATGGAAAATGCCACAAATTCATCTAAGTACTAAGGATTAACAACACTCTTTACTCTAAAGGCTGAATCCCATATATAGATATATAATTTTTTTTTAAAATCAGCAATACTATCAGGATGGACCTTTTTTTCATTTTTAGTTTATTTAAAGTTAGACTCATTTTAGAGCTTGATCCAAAGCCCACTGAAAAACTCTTGACATCAAAGTATTTTGGACTAAGTCCTTAATGAACGTAAGCACAAATGTTCTAAAAGGAGAAACAAATATTTCTCTGCTTCTGACATGAACCATTTTTAGTGCTGCAGGGTCAGATAGTAGATTTTGGCATGAGAATATGTTTGATATAGATACTTTTCTAGGCAGAAGCAGAAGCAACATAGTATTTTATAAACACTTTTCTGAAGGTCAAAATACATAGACAGACACATGTAGACATATATACATGCATATGCATATATGAAGACTAAATATGTGTTAATTTAACATAATAAACTACCAACACTTATGGAAAATTGACTTTGGGGTTTGATAACTCAGAATTCTGCTCTATATGGTTTCATTATATAACCTACTGTATCACCTTTGGTCAGAAATTAAAATCAGGTTGTGGACCTGTGAACAGATCAATTTTTAGTGAGCAAGGTGCCTTGACTAATCCTCAGCATATATTCTAGAGGTAGGCAAAATAAAATCAGGTTGAGAAATGAGGGGCAATGGTGTGCATTAGATCTTTAGGCATCATAGATTATAGCTCATAGAGTAAAATAATTACAACCTCCCCAATTAGAAAGAATCCACTTTGACTGCATTTTCTGAAAGGAAATACAACCTGGCAGAGATAGAAATAAACTCCTGCTCCCTCAAAAGGTCTTCTAGCTCTAAGTAGGTGTCTTTAGAAGTAAATGGAAAGAATGAGATGGATGTTCACTCCTGTGAACCTTTCCCATCAAGGCTCCCCTCCTCTGCATGGCTACAGACAGACCCTGTGTGGTCTTGGGGTGGGAGAAGGAGGTGGATGGGTTCCAGCATGCAGATCTGACATTCAATCAGGCTACCAATCAAAAATTATTTTTCATCTACCTAGGAAAGCATATGTGCATGTTAGAATAACCTTCCAGGTCCTTTCCCTCACACCAGACTTTGCTGGCTGTCTCACAGGTAAAGGAGACTGATAAACTGTCTAATTAATGCCTATGGGACTCTTATGAGTCATGGTTGTTTCTTACATGACCCTTTTTTTCATCTTCATCTATGAGATTCCAAGAGCAACTGTAAATCTAAAGAAGACCACATTGAGTAGAAAGAACAGGGGATTCTTCCCTGGAGTGCAGACATGGCTGATGGGGGAAAGACCAACTCCATGCTGAAATTCTGGCTTTAGGACTCTGATATGAATAGCAGGAGCTGTAGGAAGAGTTTGAGTCTACTCCTAAGAAAGTGGCTTTGTGGATTACTTTATCATTCAACTCTGCCCTCTTCCACCTTGGAAAAATAGAAAAGCAGTGTTTGTGACTAAAAAGTCCTGAAGTTTTATGGAGTTTCCGTGGGCTAAATGTACAGCAATATTGAATATACAGATTTGAGTAATGTGTGGGAGTGGGAAGAATAAGAACGAATATAAGAAAGAATATATATTTACATAATTCAGGAAAGATGGAAAAATATTAAAAATCAAAGCTGAAATAGCAAACTCCGTTATTAATATAAATAACTATTATCCCCTGGAGTGTAGATAAGCTTGTTTTACTAAGGAGTCTTTTCAAATTTAGACATGTAACCACATAAACATGATCCAGAGCCATAATTAGGTACAGAACTCCACCACAGCATTAGGTATGTTGATCTGTTGTGATGGGAAGGACTGGTCTTGTCTGGGGTAGAGGAAAGGATACCACTCAGGCTTCCACCAATTTACACATCATCTGCTCAGAAAGCCCCATCCACTGCCACGAATTCTTTCTGGAATTAAATAAATAATAAAAAAAATAGAAATAAAAGAATTTCTCTTCTTTCTGAATAAAACATAGAAATAAAAGGATTTCTATTAAAACACATGATGCTAATACTTTCAGAACTGAATTAGTTGGAACACGAGTGGGATAATGAGAGGTAGGTATTTCATGGCCTTTCACTGAAGTGAAAACTGGGAGGAAAAGGTCAATGCAGAACGAACCCGAGCCCTGTGCGCTGGAAAGACGGAGCATAGGAGGGACTGGGAGCACTAGGAACAACGAGGCTTCCCTCCAGAGGAGTTAAAAAAACCCACTGTCACGTCCTCCTGTGCCAGCAAGCCTTTAGGACCTTGAGATGAACTATTACAACACATTAAAAATAAAATAAAAACCACTGCATTCGTTTTGACAAGGAAACTGATTCCTTGAGGCATTCCCGTGTTATCCTGCTGTTTTCCAGCGCTTCCAAAGTAGGCGGCAAAGGGCTGGAGCACGGCAGTGAGATGTATCCTTGCTCCCTGAGAGGACCCGTGTGCCTGTCCTACTTCCCAGCTCCGACCCCATTGCCCCGGGGATGGGGGGCGGCCGTGCCGGTGCGATGCCGGGCAGGGCAGGCAGCGTTCGGCCGTCTGAGCCTCCTGAGCGAGAAAAAAAATTACTCGAGGCTCTCCGAACCATGGAGGTTTTGAAGGACCCTGTGCGGACAGCATTTTACTGCCGGGACACTCGGGTAAAGGGATTTGGGCTGCCGCAGCAGCACGGCGATGCCCGCCTAGCTCTACTGAAGCGGGGAGCCACTAAGGTGGGCGCCGTGCCCGCCGGCACCGCCGGCCGGAGCGGGGAGCGGCGGGGAATCGTGCCCTCCGGTGGCCGCTGACCGCACAGCCCCGCGGCTGCACTCGCCGTCGGAGGGGCCCGACGGCTCGCCCCGCATCCTGAGCCCCGCCGGTGAAGCCGAGCAGCGCCCATCCCCGCCGCAGCCCAGGTAGGCAGGCTTCATTGAGCCAGGTGCTCGAAAGCTCTCCTGCGCCCTTGGATTTCTGAGCTAATACATAGGAAGAAAGGAAAAGGAGAAAGAGGATGAAAAATGGGTCCCTCTCTCAGAGCTTTATATTTTTTCTGCCCATTTGTTGTTCTGAACAAGTTTGTGCTAGGGCATAGTGAGAGTTTTCAGCTCATCACCTGGTGTACTCTGAACAAGGAGCAAATTCCAACATGAATGCCAGTGTGGAAAGCTGCTGAATGCTCTTTGTCCCTTTTGAAGGGATTGCATCTCAACCAGGCTTTCATATTGCATCTGTAGAAATTAAAACGCCTGAACATGGAAAATAGTGGGGAAATGACAATTGGTTTCAGTGGACTTTGAAACAGAAGGTACAGTTTCTGAGGAAACACCAGACTGGAGGCTTCTGCATCAAAAATCCTGTCAGGCAGCTCATCCCTGAGTGTGCAGATGTAATAGTCACATTGTTGGATATCCGGAGAAATCCCCACCAGTGAGACACTTGGATGGTTTACCACCACAAACAGCCTTTGAGAGATCAATTACAGTGTATGTATATTTATGCTCTATGGGGAATATTGAACAACCCATTGCAATCTAGCTGTAATTGGAGTGTATACACATTACATATTGGTAAGCAACACTGTAGTTGTAGCCACCCGATCTTGTGCACATTAGTTCTTCATTTTCTGCATTGCTTTATAAACAGGCAGACAAATCAAATCTTTCATTCTTTCTTAATAAAAATCAAAGAAAGAATCAAGCTGTCATCCTACTTCCCTCAAAAGCTGCCTGGCTAAGGCAGAATATTCTTGTCCCAGCCTGCAAGAGACTCAGCAGCTGATAGGTGCCTACACAAAGATCAGCATGTAGTTGGGGTGATGGTTTTCAGATGTTTAGATGATCAGATGATCAGCCATGGCCACATGATAATCACAGACCAATTTATTATTTATTATAATTTTAATTATTAATTAATTATTATTTAATAAATATATTTTATTCTGCTAAATATATTGATAATTTCATCTTCCTAGGACTTTGTCATTTATTCAGTTCTATGTTCACACACACACACACGTGTCATCTAGGTATTTACCTTTACTAGTGTTATACATCACTGCACATGTGATGAAATGTTGGTGTTCTCTATGTCTCAATAGTACTCCATGTAAGGGCTGAGGTCTAGGAAAACCTGCAGGAATGGATCTGGAAATATCACTTGAGAGGCCCTGTAGCTAGCTGCTTGTAGCTTTGCTTGTCACCTCCAAAGAGTGAAACAGGAATGAGAGCCTGAGGAATCCTCTTCCAAGCCATTCCCATGTGTAGCAGAGAGCAGGACATTGCTCCTTCATCCCATGATCTAGAGTGGTCTGTGGGTCTACCTTAGTGGCTTTTACAGGTTCAAAACAGATGGTATAACACTGTATGAATTACATGCTGTTTACACACACACAAAAAAAATGCCACCAAATCCCTCTCCACCAGAACTGTATATTTCAAAATAAACCATAATTTAATTGTTTTCCTTCAAACTCTGCACAGTACCTGCTTCCCTTCCTTCCCAACACATGCATGTATGCATGGACACTGCAAAAGACCAATAGTACATGCACACACAGAAACATACCACAGAAATGCACCAGTATGTCTTTCTCTCTCACACAGACACCCAGATATGACCCTCTGAAACATCCACCCTCCTCCTCTACACCCCAGCATGAGATAGGGTTGCTGCCCACCAGCAGGTCTAGGGGATGCAGGTGGGCTCCCACAGCCAGCCCAGCAGCAGATCCCCTGGGCCAGATTGCTCCCACCATAGCTCTCCTGGCCTCTGACTCCTGTGGTGGGTCTTTACAGTAACAGCATAGGCTTAGCTTCCTTTGCTCCAGAGCAGATGAGTGGTGAATGAAAATAATAATAATAATAA
>JAOEGS010022487.1:0-24396 GCA_025447755.1 Corythornis vintsioides | reverse complement strand
GAAGAGAAGAGAAGAGAAGAGAAGAGAAGAGAAGAGAAGAGAAGAGAAGAGAAGAGAAGAGAAGAGAGAAGAGAAGAAGAGAAGAGGGAAAGGGGGAAAAAAAAAGAGAAAAGAAAAAATAAAAGAGTAAGAGGAGAAAAGATAATAAAAGAAGAAAAAAATAAAGGAAAAGGAATAGAAAAAAGAAAAATCTCTATCCAGCTTGCGATCAAGTTTCCTAGATGCCCCACAGTGGCTGGCACAGTGGCTGGCACAGGCAGCCTGACCCGGCTCCAGCTGCGTTACCAGCTCCAGCCACAGAGCTCCGTGCAGGTAACGCTGCCGCGACTCCGCTCTTGCTGTGATCAAAGCTCTGGGATTTCAAAGAGAAGCTCTCTTAGTCAGACCGAGCGCTCTTTGAATACATTAATGTTCAACCTCCCTGGAAATAGCGGCAGCTGCTGTCTGGACTGCCCACCTCACAGCCACAGGAACTGATTCACAGAAATCCTCTTTGCCTCATTACCTGACCTTTCAGCAGATCTGTGCATCATTAACTCTTTCAAGCCAGACTGCCTTCTATCTCCAGTTTAAACGAATCAATTTCTGCAGCTGTCAGTCAGGAGAGACTATTTCCACCATTCGTTCACCTTAAAGGACATTGATCAGCATGGGATGTAGGTGGCTCTGCTGAACACCTGAGATCAGCCCCCAGCTGAGCTTCAGACAGGGTTGCAGAAGAAAACTCTAGGCAGAAATCACTGTCCAGTGCTGCTGTTACTCAACCAGCCTCTCCTGGGTGAAATCGCTGCCGTTAAACACACAAAAGCTGGGAGGTTTGTTGAAGAAATTGCAGCTCGTTCGTTCTCTGCATAATTTAAACTGCTGCATTTAACTGCCTAGCACTGCAGCTGAGAATTCAACCACGGTAAGAGAATGGCAAAGGGCTCTGCCCTGAGCTCTGAGCTGCCATTTGGTAGCAGGTACCAGCCTTGAGAAGGCAGCCGAGCCTCTGCACCCTCGGCTGTAAATAACCACACCACTAAAGGGCATGGCATGGGAGAGGGCAGCTCTCAGCCCCAGCCCTGGCACAGGAGGGCAGCTCTCAGCCCCAGCCCTGGCACTGGAGGGCACAGCCCCAGCCCTGGCACAGGAGGGCAGCTCTCACCCCCAGACCCCTGCCCTCCCCACACCACTCCTCACTGCTGGCCAAGCACCTCCTCTGCCCATGGTCTCATTGGGAAGAGATCTCCACTCTCAAAGGACCACTGTCCTTAGCTCCAGTGCTTCCTATGGAAGCCTTGTGTCTGGGATGCCAATGACTGAATGTGCAATCAATTCACCCTGGCAGTGAACAACAACAACAAAAAAGTCATTTTTTTTCTGACTTCCAAAGAGCAGCAGGTGCTGAAGCAGTGAAACAGGAACCCCCAGCTGCTGCTTCCTGCATGAAAACCTCTGCTCAGGTGTTCACTGTGCTGATTAAACTGATCTGCTGCTCTCTGATAACCAGGGAATTAAAGCAGCAGCTTTGCAATTCTCTTACCATCAATACTGGAGAAAATAAGGGCATTGACACACGTGGTGAGAGAGCAGTTGTTCTGTGGCTGCCACTTGCTACCAAAACCCTGAGCACCAGGGTGTAAGCAACACTTAGAGCAGTACCTCAAAGTGACAGCAACTGAACCCACTTCTGTCAGGATATATTTTTATTAAGGGTCAGTATAAACTCCTCAGGAAACTCTGAACCGTTTTTGTGGCCATCTAGCCAACACAGAAAGGGTCTCTGAACTGAATGTAGCTGAATGTTTAAAGAGGCAAGTTCCAGGCACAATGCAAATTGCCATTTATAAGGCTATTGGGTCATTTAGATTCACGAGTAGCTATAAACATGTATTGGTGTTCTCAGAGGAGAAATGCAGCTCTGTATTACAGGGCTAGATCCCATAAAATATTATATACAATATTTTGTCTCTTTCTTTCCTGCCAACAGTAAATGTAGATGGTATGAAAAGCACAGAACATCTAAAAGTGCTCTATCTTTAAGCTTCCAGCTAAAAGGTCAACTCAACAGTAATTACTACAGTAGTGTTTTCTTAACCTTGTTACTAATGTTCCCAATCAGCATTATCAAGCCCCTCCATAAGTGCACACTTTATAACATAATGATAAATGGAGTACCCATGTAGTTATCTGAGAGTGAGCTGTGTTAGGCAAGCAAAATGTTAAAGAATCTTCTGGACAGTGGAGGTAGGAATGAGAGGCTCCAGATGATGCTAAATTTTCTGATCTGCCTCTAACACCACAGATTTGGTTCTACTTTTATGTGACAAAATAGATTTTCAGTTACCTTTTCACTCCTTAAACTTTGCTGTGATAGCACTGCCTACTGTTTAGTAATGTGTGTGTTTCAATCCAGCATTTAATCTATTTGTATGTGGTGAAAACACTGCCTGGTTGAACCAGGAATACATATTTATGCAAACATCATTTGGAGTATGATTTCTCATGCAAAAAAAATAAGAATCTGCAATGGAAATGAAGAAGACTGTTACTTCAGAAGACATTTTGGACTAGGGGAACATAGACAATCACACTGTTCATCTGCTACAGCGTGCACAAGGAAACACAGCCCCAGCTGCAGTCAGTGTCACTCTGAACTGGTCAGCTGTCCCACTCCCCATTGTACTGATCAGTGCTTTCCTCTTCTTCAGAATCAGCAGACACTTTCTTAATTCTCTGGATGGCTGCCTTAATGCTTCTCTCCAGCTCATTAGTGGAGCCTTTGCTGACATCTTTGTCAGGCTGTGGATGGACTTTCCTGAGTTTAACCCCTTGCCTGATGGCAGAGAGGATGCTGTCTTTTGCAGACACAGACTGGGCTGGCTGCTCCACCCTGCGAAGATGAACTTCACCTCGTTTCAGAGAAGCCAAAACCTCATCCATGGAACCTGCAACAGATCCATCTGTTATCACAAGAAGAAAGAACAAGACAACCACACTTAAGAGCTATAAAACCCTACCCAAGTGTTCAGGGTTCTTCCTTTCATCTTTGCTAGAGGCTGGAAAATGGAGGGTCTGCTCTGGCACAGAGTCTTTCCAGTTTCTGCAACATCAGGCTCTGGAACTACTTTTAAAAAGCAGTTAAAGTTTTTATATCTTGAATTGATAATCCAAAACCTCTTCACCATTATGCAAGGTAATGCTCCAAGGAAGAAATTACCCACAAGGGAAGATGCTGCTTTTTCATTACAACTTTATGGACTTCCAAAAAAATGTCACTGAACTGAGAAGTCTCTTGTATTCTGTATTAGAAACAACCCCCCATTCCATTCCTCCAGCTTGCTCAGATGCCTGCTGAGACTGTCAATTGCATTTTTGCTCAGCCAAGAGCAAAATGAAAGGCCTTGAGCAGAGGGCTTGAAACTGCACCACTGAAGTCAGTGGGAGCCAGCTCAGGCCCCAAGCAGGCAGGCAGGCAGGCAGCAATTTTCCCTATGGACTGAAAAATTAATTCCCATTATACAAGATGATTTAAATCTCAGGTCTGTTTCTGAACTTCAAACAACAAAGGCTGTCACAGCAAGAGCTTCCCCCCAATCTCTCAGTGAACTGTGTTTTACTCCTTCTGTTGGATTCTTTGTCAGGTTGTCAGACAGGGAGGCAGTTTCCCTGGACAGCAGTTGACTCCTGCATCCATAGGTCCAGACCATCTGTGTCCCACAGCCAGCAGTGTTTCTGCCATGCACAGTGCACACAAGGTTAGGTGATTAACATCAAGCATTTAAAATGTAATATTCTGCTAAATCATAAAAGATCCACCAGGTTGTCTTACAAAGCCTGAAGTCTTAAGTCTGTTAATCAAACTGTATGCCTGGTACTAGTCAGACTGACATTCCAGAAGTTGTTCCCCTTGTAAAGTACACTACACACTCCAGACAATACTTTCAACCCCAGCAACTGAGCCTCTCCTGGTTTTTCAAGTACAAAGACATGAGTGGTCCATGTGTAACTAAACCAAATCTGTTATCAAGTTGTTTCAGCAAGTTCTCATGCAGTATTCTATCAATTTACAGCAATTACCATGCTGGTGTTCTTCATGAAACAGGTGTAACCAACCTATTAGATCTTCCCAATAAACAAAAGGTTTTTCTTATCCAAAACTAATGAAAGGCCATCAGTGTTGGGCTGTGAAAGGCATTAATATTACCTACTAGCAAGGCTGTTCCAGTAGCAATCAGACTACCCTGGTGGGTGACTCCTGGTGCTAATCAAAGCTTCTCAGAAGTGTCTGTGCCAGAGTCACTCTCCAGACTGCAGTCCACAACCTGATCCACTGGATGCACAGTAGTTTGTCATCCAAACACATCTCAGCCCTTCAGCTGCTTGTGCTTCTCCACACCTTGCAGAAACTGAAAATGCTGAACTTTCCTTGCTATTTCTGCCTGTGGTTTGCCTCTTAACTGAGAGGATACAAAGGCTGCTCAGATGTATTGAGTAGTCTGAAAAGGAATGTACCACCTTTAAAGACATGTTTCATTCTAGCACAATTTCCACTGGAAAAATGACAATAAAAAAATTGCTGCCTTCTAATTCAGATCAATCTCACTGACTTAGTCAAAATATCTGCTTGCTTTAGAGATAAAAATAAGCCTGTTAGCAGGATGTAACCAGTACAGCCTCAGGAGGCTGCTGAGCTTAATTCTCATTCAATCTACAGTTTCAGTTGCTGAGTTCAGCCTTCAATTACACCTGCCTGACATTGCTAACAAAGCAGAGGTGTAACAGAGCAGATTTTTTGCCCTAGGAATGTGAGTGTGCCAAAGCTGTCCATCTGCCTTCAGATCCTGGTTGAATTCTGCATGAATTCTCCTAAGAAACCTTTCTTTAGAAACCAAGAAAACTGTAAATGGACACAGGCTGTGCACTCCTTAGAAATACAAGCAGCTCATCTGTGAGCTTTGCAGCAGATAAATAATACATTCTAAAATGCATCCTTATTACAACCACAGTGGTCTTCTGACTGGACAGGTGATTAATCCTCAATCAAAGTACCACATTAGGTTCAAAAGTTGCAAAACTGTGGAAAGAAAAAAACCTGGTACCAAGTTGCTCCTTAGCAAACAACAGGAATAAATCTCTTCCCCTTGGAATTTCTTCTGACACCTTCTTCCCTGTTAATTTTCAGTTTCATGAGAAATGCAGGTCTTGGAACTAAGATCTCCACAGAACTAGTGCTGTGATTAAGCACTAATGAACTCATTCATAAGGATATGTTTAATAAATAGAGGAGTCCAGAAGAGATGCAAGTTCAAATGTCCTAAAAGCTTAATCCTCATTCCACCTCTCCCATGTGACAGTGCTTTCCCCAAAACAGTTACACACCCAGAGCACCAGGACTCTGTGAAATGTATCAGAAGGGATGCACAAATCATTGTAACTCATGCTAAACATGAGTAAACACCCTGAGTGTCAGTGCTATGTGACTGCATGCTACTCCTGTCCATAATCAGAGAGAGAAGAGAAAACCATGAGGCAATTAAGAAAAACCCACCAGTCAGTGTGAGCCTTCTTACCTATGTAATTATTCATAGACCTCCTGGATGCATCATCCTGTTTGTGCAGGTCAGGGCTTTCTGTGGGGCTGCTGGAGCTAAGGGGCAGTGCCTTATCCTCTGCTGCTGCTCGTGTCTTTAACTGGAGAGGCAAGGGGGGAGGTGGGGGGGGAGGAGGGGGCAGTGGAGGAGGGGGTGGAGGAGGGGGTGGTGGTGAAGATGGAGGGACCATCAACCCCTCGTTGTGCTTTTGTTGCTCCGTGTCACCATCAGCAATAGGTTTCTGGACAGGGATGTCTGCTGTGGCATTCTGATTGGAAGCTTTTGATTCTTCAGCTTCTACCAGCAATATGCTCTTTGGCTGCTCTGGAGCTGCCCTTGCACTGGACAGAGGTGGAGGGGCCAGAACTGCAGCCTGCTGAGCAAGGCTTCGTGGCAACCTGGGACTCAGAGGCTGGGGATGAGATGTCTTCAGAACAACACGAGCTGGACACTTCTGCAAAACACATCACAAGGCAGGAGGTGACATTCCCATTGGACTAGCCAAGGCATCAACCCCAAAGAGGCAGCCACAAACTACACACCCGTCCCACTCACAGAGAAATTTCAACCCTCAATAGACAAATGAGCATCAAGGTGCTTTCAAAGCCATTTCCTCACTTTTATTCTTTGCAACAGGTTCTGCACCTGGAAACTGTATCCTTAGTGGATTTAACCCCCTTGACTCACTGCACATAATCCTATTTTGGGCTACTCAAGTGGTTGTCTCTGATTTGGACCTGTGCTCACAAATGAGCTATGGTTACTTTCTGACCCTGTGTTGTGACATCATTTAGGACTTACTGTAGTTCACAGGTACTTGCCTCCCTGAATGTTTTCAGCCTCTCCAGTGTTTTCTGACGTTCCTGGCTGATCCAAGCTTTTTTCTTTTTCTCCTCCTCTTTTTGCTTGTCTCTCTTCTGTATTAAAACACAAGTAAGAGAGCCTCAGTGTGTGAAAAGAAGCAGCTGCCAGCCTCTCCAAGGCTGCTGTTCTGTACTCACTATCTGTATGCTGTGGTGCTGCTGGAAACGTTTTCTGCTCTCTTCTGCCTGCTGCAGCCTCTGCCGACGGCTCGCTTCACACTGATCCTGCCAGGAGAGCAACAGTCACACAACCCTTGGTTAGGTCACTTTTCCTGGGCACCATCTGTGCCATTCACTCCTGTGCACAAGCAGTGACCAGAGCTGAGTGCTTGGCTGTGCTGAGGAGGATGGCTGGGCTCAACTAGTGGCCAGATGTAAGACCCCGAAGGTGAAGTCTGTGGGATTCCTTCCTGGCTAAAGCCAAAGGGATTTTTTGTTCTCCTAATTAGTCATTGGGTTATTTGTGCTGCAGAGGAAACATACCAAGATCCAAACTGATCCCTGTCTTACACTGAGGTTAAAAAAGAAATAAGGAGAAAAGAAAAAAAAAGCAGAAATAAGTTCTGAAGAAATTTTACCCAGGCACCAGCTGGAGGGAAGAGGTGCAAAGACATAAGGGAAGGTGCCAAGGGGGAAGCTGGCAAGGCAGTACAAATGCACAAGGCTACTTTCCCCCCATCCCTTATTTGCCATAGCTCCCAAGTCCAAGAGCCAGGGAGGCAAAGGCATGGTAAGCACAATGACTGCCTAACAGAGGTGCCTTCCCTGAGTGACAAAGTGCTGCAGAGAAGCTGCAGGCTTCAGTATTTTCTCTGGGAGTCGCTCTTTGTCCCTTCACAGAGGGGGATTATCCACATGGCTGGGTGTCTGCAAATCATCTGGCACTGGCTCTGGAGTTACATAACCAATAGACAGCAATTAAGAGAGTGAAACAGAGGCAAAGGAAGTGTCTGCTGAGGAAGCAGTTGCAAGCAAGAGACAATAATGGCTCACAAAACGTTTCCACTGTCATTCCCATTTTGTCCAGCTTAATGAGGGGTAAAAGGGCAGACAGACCAGAGCTTAAACTCTGCTCTCTGCCCCAGCAGGACTGTGCAGGTGCATAGCAAGCTCAGCTCACTGGGAAGGTTCATGAGAGTCAACTGTGATCTCACTTGTGTCTTCCTAGTGCTGTGCTCTGAATGGGAAACAAAGGGGAAAAAAAAATGCCCTTTGCAAGGCACTAAGAGGCTGGAGAGACAGTTGGCACAGTCCAACTTCCCTCCCATTCAGAGGGAAAGTATCACCGTGTGGCTTGTTCTGTCACTGCAGGCCAGGCTGCTTTGTAAAGGCTGCCAGGGCAGAGCTCCAGCTGGCCACAGAAGGGCTCTGGCCAGGTATCAGTGAATAGGGGAACACCCACAGAAGTCTGTGCTCTCTTACTGAGCTAGAGAGGCACCTGCACCACACGGTGGAGTGTAAAGCTGGTTTCAGATCACATTGCCCCTCTTTCTGTCTGGAGACCTCGGCAGTAGCACCTCACACGCTCCGCCCAGAGCTTCCCTAGCTCTTTCCTGGCCATCCCTCATGAGCCAAGACAGCAGCTACAGAAAATGCCCATCTCCAGGACTGCATTTACTTTTTTGTTCCTGAGGTAGGCTCTCCTCGCACAGACAGTCCCACGTTTTGTCTCCAACTGCTTAGTCTTCTGCCTCAGCATCCTCATTTCTGACAAGTTAGCGTAATGTTGTCCCATGGTCTGTTCAATGACCTTGAGCTCCTCAGGATTTTCACATGTATCATAGTAAACAACTTCATCCTGTTTCTCTAAAAAGGCATTTGGCATTTTTTTAAAAAAACCCAAAAATTGCCACAGTTATTTCAACATTTCAAGAACTACTGACATTTCAAAAGCCATTGAAGGCAGTGTGTTAGTTGTTAGAGTGGAATGCTCCAGAGCTGAGCTTGGGCTTTCAAAGTCTTACACAAGCACTTGTGTTACTCACAGTGGTGCTCTGCAGGCTCCAATTTGTGCTGTTAGCATTTGTTGTTATTTAGCTTCCTCTGTCAAATGTTTCCCTGGGTTTTAACTCCTGCCTTCACCAACTTGGACACTTATTAATTTACTATTTACCAGGTTTTAATAATTTTATATGTTTACTGTTTACTATTTACCAGGTTTACAATAATTTTAATGTTTACTGCACAGTGCACACAGTAAGCACAGAACTCATAAGCACAAAAAAGACTGGTGCCTAATTTGGTCACAAGTATGTTACAAAGAGATACTTAAACTGGAATATAGTGATAAGTACCATTAACTACAATAATCTTTTTGTCATTACAGGATGCATTTTGTAATTTCTGCAAGTTAAATCACTAAATATTTGTGATGAATTTCAGGACCCATCTCAGCAGGTCATGATGCCCATGGTTTCTGTGCATAGGTCTTGTAGCTACAGGAGCAGCTAAGTATTTTAAGTTATTCCATATGCTTCAGTGCATGCACACATCACAGATGCTGTCAAGATTTTTTCTTACAATTGTGTTATTAAATTAGGGTCTAATTAGTCAGAAGACAAAATATCAGATGGTGCCACAGCATCAGTGCTTTCTACTACTGAGACCTGAGCAGTGATAAACATCTTTTTTTTTTCTAAGTGAAAGCAGAGCAGACTGTATCATTCCTGTGTTTTGAATATATGCTTAAATATTATTTTATTCTTACCTTTAATCTGCCTCCTTAAAGTGTCCAACTGTACAATAAGCAGCATCTCTTCATGTTTCAATACTTCAAGCTGTACATTATATAATTCCAGCTGTGTTTCATAATACTGTATTTCCAGCTCCTCCACTACACTCAAGTTCTCTTCTTGTTCACTGAAATCCTCCATCTGTAAAGCCCCAAACAAATCAACAAGCATTAATAGCATGCACACATTTCAAAGGTTAATACCACAAATGCTCATGTGACACCTGCACTGCAAAAGCACCTAGCTCAGCCTTTGCCAACTGCCCTGCACAGGAGCAAGCTTAAAAAACTGGAGTCATGCATTTCTCCACAACTGAATGATAAAAACTAAGCTGTTTCTTAGGCAAAAAACTTTCAAATAGTACTCCCATGACCACTTCAGTAGGTTTTGACCAGCCCTTCACAAAACACTGACAGAAAAGGAAGAGTTTCAAAGCCTTACATTTTTCTGAATGACAGCTCTCTTCTGTTTCAGGCACAACTCTCTTGCCCTCAGATGCTGAAGTGTTTCTTTAGCTAACATGCATTTCAGGTTTTCTAGTCGTGGCAAAGCTGATGTCCAGGTGGTTCTACCAAATCTCTCCTGATCTTGTTCCATCTGTTTGTGCATTGCTGCAGATTAAAACATTGCAATAAGACATGAGAAATGCAGAGCACCAATAGCCTTGTTGTGTTTCTACTGTAGCTGCAGTACTAAAAATGCTGATGGCTAAACAGTTTCTGAAGCTTCTTTAGAAATTACAAGGCTAAAATGTTGAATTTATGATTTTACATATGTAAGTAAAAGACTTCATTGCACCATGGAAATATGCCTTAAGGGTTACACTGAAATCCACTCAGTTAACAAGCTGAAATCCTCAAGGCTTGCATTTCAAGCATCAAAAGTGTACACAGTTCTTGTTCAGAGGTTTGCAGTTTTAAGTCCCATGCCTTGATGTTTGTGTGCAAGACAAATACAAGCTGTAAACCCAACATGTTTAAAAGATATATATTTTTAGTGAATAAAATGCTTCTTTCTCAAGATGGACACTCGTCCTAATCTCAGGGTGTGCAGAGAGAGACCAGCAAGGAAGAGCTCTCAGTCCCTTTAGCCCAAGATATTTACAACCTTTGTGCAAATCATTTTGATTACCTGCCAGAGCCTTTGCAGTTTCCTTGAAATAGTTGACAGTGATGTCCTGAATGGAGCACACAGCATTCTCAGCTCGTTTAGTCCATTCCTCAGCATCTTTCTGCAAAGCAGCTACTCTTTTAGGCCCCAAATTATCATACTGCAAAGATTTCTGCAAGGAGATAAAATTCTGTTACCAGCTGTGGTGCAGCCCACATTTTGCTATACTCAGATTTCAAGCAAGGCAGAGCATGGTGGCAATGACCTTCCCCTCACCTGTCACAAAGTGGATCACTACTCACAC
Source organism: Corythornis vintsioides (assembly GCA_025447755.1). Taxonomy (NCBI): domain Eukaryota; kingdom Metazoa; phylum Chordata; class Aves; order Coraciiformes; family Alcedinidae; genus Corythornis; species Corythornis vintsioides. The sequence continues at coordinate 13,811 of JAOEGS010022487.1, read as the reverse complement.
ACATGCACTGCCTTGTTCCTTATTCTCTAGGCTACCTCAAAACCTTTGTTCCCCAGTCATGACTTCATGCTTAACTTTGGATTGATTTATTTCTTCAAATATTTTTAAAGTATCATCTTAAAAATCATGCCCAACACAAGTGTTTTCAGTTGTTACTAAAAGTAATTCAAAGCCACTCTTCTATATGCAATGTTCCCTTCTATTTTTTCCCATGTGTTGACAGCACATCACACTGTCAGGTTCTCCACTTCAGCAGTTCTTTCACACAGGAAAAGGGATATGGAGAAGAAACAGATTCTTTGCAAGTCCACAAAAGTGTACAGGGGTGCAAGACTAATATTCAAATACTTCTTCTAAAGAAATAAGATTTCAAATGAACCTACATATCCCTCAGAGGGTTTTTTTAATAAACAAACTTTCTATTTTACCCATTCCAATTTTCACTTTAATTTCCAGTACAGCATACTGGACATTTTATCTTCACATATTTAGACCTTCAGTATCCAAGAACCTTAGTCTAAACTTAAAAGAACATGAACACTCACTTCCCTTTCCCAGAGGCATAACTTGCAGTATGTGCTTCCAGTTTTAAGATGCACACAAAATTAAATGAACAGTCACAACAGACATGTTTTTTAATCTGTACTTGATTTGAGACCTAACTGCTGTGAGAGGAGCTGATGCCCCAGTACTGTAACTTGGCCTTTCAGCCAGTGCAGACCCACCAGGATTTCCAGTCTGTAAAGTGTTGCCAGCTCTCTCATATCTCTGAAGGGCTGCAGCAAATACTGGTAGAACTGTGTTGCCATGGTGACCAAATCCTGATAAGCCTCATCTTCTTCTTCATAAACCTTCATCAAAGCCACCATTGTGTCAGCATTTTTATGCTGCTGAAGAACCTAGGGGGATAAAAGGTAAATGAGACTTGGCTGCTTTGCCTTTGTGTGTGCTGGCTGTGATGAGCTGAGGTGGAAAGAACCTGCTGGTTGTCAGCCATGGAGAGGCAACTGGGAGGGCTTGGCCAGGCAGCCAGCAGCCACCTCTGGCTGGACACATCTTCAGCATCTCACTGTTCAAGGCACTAACTGGGAAACTGAGAGGAATATCACACCACAGAAATCCTAAGAGCTGTGAGCAGATGACTTGGTTGCTGCTTTTTATAAGCATGGATGGGAAGCTGGGAAGGCTGGGCACTGGAAGGCAGGCTGGGCACTGGAAGGACAAAGGCATTCTTGAACTGGCTCCTGCACTGCTGCCACAATTACTAAATGCCTGCTAATATGAAAATCATTTCTGCATCTGGAATTTCTGGCTAAGAAAAATCAAATTGCCATTTTAAAATAAGAATTCAGAAACAGATTTCTGTTCCTGATGTACCTCATAGTTCTATTCCTTTAACATTTGTATAAATGAGACTATTTTGTCCCAATCTCAGGTCTAGGAATATTCCACTTTGTAACTTCCAATTCCTCCATAAGAAAAAAAAAAAGCCTTTTTGATACACTAGTCCTCTTTTAAGTTCTTTATTTGCTTCTGGTGACAAAATATGAAGTTGGAATCTTCCCCTCAATGGAATTTGTTTACTGGCACCAACCAAAGCTTCAAAGATTTTTCTTTGACAGCAGCTAGCAGACACTGTGGTGTCCTCCATGTGCCAGGACAGAGTGAACCAGCTGAGAGAACACAGCTACATATCCCTGAGAAACACAGGCATTCCTGGAAGGCCACTCTTTGCTCTACAGCTCCCTAAGGAGAGAACAGGGGGCATCTGGTGCTACTGCAATGAGAAAATGCATTAGAAACATGAGCCTGACTGTTGCAAAGGAAAAGCACTGAAATTGCACCACCACCTTTGCTCTTGCCAGCTGAGTTTAGCTAAGACAGCAGGAGCAAAGTTCCCAGCTCTGGAGGTGCTTCCCCAGGGAAAATCCATGGAAGTCAGCTCAGGGGCATTTCCCACCCACCCTCCCTCCAGGCCTGGCACAGCCAGGACAGGGGAACAAGATTTAAGTCAGCTTTTCCCCCCACATGGAAGGCAAGCAGAAACAAAACAGTTCACTTGCTGGTCTCACCCCAAAGTGAGCAGTGAGGGTCATACTGCTGCTGGAGAATGTTTATACTGAGCAGAGAACCACTAACATTTTACAGTCAACTTAGGAGACAGTTATTCATTACAAGCTTTTATGGGATTTTTTTGAGAGGGGCAACATTTTGTCTCTTTTAAAGTAAAAACTCTGTGTAAAATCTGTTTTCACATAATCAAATATTATTTACATAGAAATCTGGTTTGCCAATAACCCAACTAGTTCCCCTGTTTTTTTTACAGCAGTATTTAGACAGCTCTCTCCTCCACGTTGTACTTTCCACATGTTTCAAAATTAATTTCCTGGCCCAGGGGATGAAGTATTGGAGAAGGGCATGGTTATGTAAGGCTAGTTTAGTGTCAGAAGAGGCAGGTTTTATGTCTTTATCTCATTTAATTTGCTCTAGATTGCAATATCATGAATGTATGTCCCTGTTAGGGCTGCAAACACAACACCACCCCAGAGCACGTGCAGTCAGATGTAAAACATACTTGGAAACAGCAGCATAACTGGCAACCAGTGAAGCACCAAATGCCAAAGTGCCACGTGGCTGTTACCTGCTTGTGCTGCTTACAGAAGAGCATGGTGGCTGGAATGTATTTCTAACTGGGCTGTGAACTGGGGCAGTTACAGAACCCACAGCTTTTCTATGCCACACCACACATGATGTTTATGTAAACTACAGTTGTCTTTTTAAGTGCCTTTCAGTAATGTTGTTACAGCTGCTAAATACTGAAATAGGAAACAGAAGACTAAAGCCAACTGTCTTCACCTTCCTCCAAAGAAGGATCCTTTTCATAAAATACCTTTCAGCTTATCTTGCCAGGAAACAGACTGCAAACAGACACTGCAAGAGAACTGGAAGCTCACCAGTGGGTTGCTGCAGAGGTATCTGTAGCTTGTTTAAACACACCTATGCCCTAATTGCAACCATGTTACTAGATACTGTTCTTTGAACTCATGCTTACTATAAGGGAAAGGGAAAAAAAAAAAAAAAGAATAATCAGAAACAAACATCAGGAAGAAATCAGGATTAAAGGGAAAAAAAAAAAGTCTAAACACCATTAACTCATACAGTCATTAGGCCAGAAACTGACAAAAGTTAATCTGACTACAAAAGATCTATTTGGTATAGATCTGTGCCTAACCTTGGTTTAAAAACCCTGACTGTGAATCCCCCCTGTTAAAAGCATTACTGGAAACAGGCAGTTTGAGAAACTCACAAGGAGGGTAGAATTAAGAGTGTGATTGTACTCTCCCTTATGGTTACCATTTCACCCATTGCACAACACTGCTGGATATTTTTAGCCATGTATTTTTGTAGGAGTACTTGCAGCTTAAGCACCCCAATGTCTTACACTGGCTGCCCACCCAGAGCTGGCTCGTTCCCCACTTAATGAAGTGGCACTTTGACTGATGGCTAAAGAAAGTCGACTTGGCCATTTTTGGACAATCAAACGTGTGTTTGTGTAAGCACTCGTTCCAATACTGGACAACACTAGGAACAAGACAAGTCAGTGACCTGGTCCCTCTTGCTCACATTGCCCAACGTGAGGCTGACAGGAGCGACTAAACTCCTGCAGCAGAGGCTGCCAGCCTCACACATACTACCCCCAGGTCAGCAAGAGGTGCTACAGGTGAGGCTCAAGCAGGTGCGCCAGCGAGCACGGTGCAGCGCCGGCGATCCTACCGAAGGATGTGGAGGGAGAGCCGGGCAGGGGGTCCCTGCAGCACCCCCAAGCCGCCGAGACAACGCCAGGCCGCTGCGCACCCCCAGGCGGGCAGGTCCAGGCCAGAGGCGCCTCCCTCCCTCCCTCAGCGGGGCTGGCCCGGGCCACCGACCCCTCAGGCCCCTCCGCCCTCCCGCCCGGCCCCGGGGCCCGTACCAGCCGCAGGGCCTCCTTGGCCCGGGCCAGGTGGCCGCGCAGGGCCCTCCCGCGGAGCTCGTGGAGACTCTCGAAGTAATCGTCGTCGCGGCGGCGGTCGTCGGCAAAGAGAGCGTCCAGCACCACACGGCCCCCGCAGAGCTCCAGGGCCCAGCCCAGGTAGAGCTCCAGCTCCCGACACAGCTCCTGCACCTCGGCCTCGTCCGGCGCCGCTCCGGCGGGGAACAGCACGGCCCAGAGCCCGGCGGCGGCTCCGGCACCGGGCAGAGCGGGCGGCAGCGCGGGGAAGGCGGGCTCCAGGCGCGGGCAGACGGCCGCCAGCTGCCGGTGGACTCCGCGCAAGGCCGGCGCCGAGAAGAGGCCTGCCCAGCTCTGCGGGGCCTGCTCCTCCGCCCGGCCGTGGCAGGTGACGGCGAACGCGCCCTCCACGCCGTTCCAGCCCACGAGGAAGCGGAGCCGCGGCGGCGGCTGGGGCTCGCTGAAGGCGGTGTCCCGCACGGCCACCCACCCCTCCAAGCTGTCGGGCTGCGGCTCCATGACGGCGTCGGCCGCGCAGCCTCCGCGCCCGCGGAGCGAAACAGAAAGCGCCCGGCCCGAAAAGCGCCCGCGCAGCCGGGCAAGGGGCGGGGCCTGCGCGTCACCGGCAGGTCGCGGAGCCGTTGGCGGGAGAAGCGCGGGGGGCGGGGCCGGGCGGTCCTGACCCTGCTGCCGGGGGCCTGGCGGGGTCAGCGATGGGAGTGTGGGTTCTGGAAGAAGCAGCCGCTGTCCGTGGGATGAGCCGTGGACACGGTGACCCCTCAAGGAGTCCCTGCGGCCCCCCCCCGCTATCGTGCCCGTGGGCCCGGTGGAACCGCACGGGGCGTTCCCAAGGCACAGCAGAAGCCCCGGACGGTCGGGTGTTGTCCTTAAAACGCAGTGGGGGCAGCCCCATCCTTGGCAGCTTCTCAGGCCAGGCTCTGAGCAACCTGCTCTAGTGGGAGGTGTCCCTGCCATGGCAGGGGGTTGGAACTGGATGAGCAGCTTTAAGATCCCTCCCAACCCTGACAACTCTATGATTATTCCAAAGCAAAGCTGACACTACTAATTTGGCAATGAAGCAAGACTTGCAAGATAGTGCAGCCTGACAGTGTAAGGGCCAAAATAAGTTCTGGTTTGAAAAACTAATAAAAACTGTCTGACAGCATCATAGTTAACATCCCAGCAACGGCTGCATCGTTCCTGTGAAAACATTGCTGCTCTGATCTTACAGGTGGTAGAGGCACTGTCAGCAGTACTGACACCATGACTACATGGGTAATTAACTTGTAATTCCTTACCAAACCAGCCAACAATCTCACTGCTGGAAATGTGAGGAAATGACACCAAGTTCAATTGGAAAAGGAGGAAAGAGCAGAGCTGTGTCAAGATGGAATAATCAACGTTTCCCCTGAGCTCAAGACGTGTACAGTGCAGTGTACTCAAAAGTGATTTCAAGGCTGGCCCAGTAGCACATTTATAAGCAGCACATTTGTGTGTGCTGGACATGGGGGTTTGAGTGGATACATGCAGCTGTAATCACAGTAATCAGTGGCAATACACAGCCTGCTTTCTATCAGGTGAACTGCAACTAAGTGTGGACTGAAGGGATGTGTTCCCATGAAAACCCTCCCCTGCTGGGCCACTGGCCACTTTCTGCACTCTGGTGAGCTGTCCAGAGGTCTCACATACACTGCTGGAGGGTGAGGATGTATTAAGGGGCAACATGATGATTTCTGATTTTTTTTTTTCTAAATGCTGAATGTTAATACTTATTTTTTATGAAACCTGATTTTGCTTCCAGCTCAACCCCAGAGTAAAGCTTCTGCTAATTTAATACAGAGGAGGACTTGGCCATTAAATATTTGCAAAGATCAGAAGCACGTGTCCCACCATTTGAGCCTGTGTGGGATGCATGCTCTGGGTGACCATCCCACACACCAAACTCTGCCTGGGGGCACAGCCACGGGCATCACACCTGGAGTCAAGAACTACACCCCATGGGGTTCACCAGCACCACCTCACAGAGTGGGAAGGTGCTGTGGTTTTAGCAAGGGCTCTCTAGAACTATTCCAAGTACTCCAGCTCCAGGAATCCACCTTCAGCACCTTTTCTGGGCGTATGACATTCAAGTGAGGCTGGTGACACTCAAGCAGCAGGCTGCTGAAGGGCAGCTGGGGTACATCTATATTTGTGCCATTGCTCACTGCTGGCGTGTCCCTGCCTGAGCACAGAGGAGGTCTAGGGTTACAGCAACTTCCAACTGCAGTCGTAGGAAAGTGGCAGGGAATTGCTGTCCTGGGAATTCATTTTCACTAGGGGAAATAAATGTGAAGTTTGATGCCACCTGAGCTATCAGAAGAATTTATGACGTCTTAAGATAGAAGGCAAGTTTGTAGGTAGTAAAATTCTTTGTTATTTATTTTTGATAATTGATGGTCACGGACTTAAAACATTCTTCACTGTAATTGTATCTGTGCCTGTAAACTGAGCAAACACTGAGCAATCATCTGAAAATCTTATTTAGGCATCAAGATTCCAGACAAGCTTAATTATGCTCATTGTAATTTATGCAATTCAAGTTTATTTTGGTAGGAAAAAAACTCGTTAATTCACTTTTCTAGTTAGTAGTAGCTTCTAAAGCAAGCCTTATTGTTATGATTATGGGGGAAAAAATCTTTGTGGGAGCCAGACAACATTTTCTGGTATGTGTCAAGACCTTTTCTCTGTTTAACATGTTAGAATTTGCATGATTTTATTGCCTTTAAATAGTATTTCTGCCTCAGTGTTTTTGTCTATAGTAAGATATTGCTAGCTGTAGAACCCACACCCGTGCCTGCAGTGCTAGAAGACTGTGAACTTCTCTGTGTGTTTTCCTACAGATCCAGTAGGCTGCATGTCCTGCTTTGACAGTTCCAGTCAATGACTGGTTTTCAGTGACTGTTTTCAGTCATTGATAAAGCCAGAGAATGGGAAGTTTCTTAGCATTTTTTGACCAGATTGAGAAGTTGCTTTCTAATAAATCAGTAGCTGTGTTGACTTTGTTACCTAATCCTCGGGAATATTTGTAAAATATTGGTGAAATAAATTTGAGGTGATAGGAAATGCTCCAAACCACAAAGACCATAAAAAGCAGTTTGAATGCAGAGCTCATGTGAAAGCTTCTGCAGAAGCTCTGATAACCTTGATGTCTGACTGACCTTTTGGCTTTTTTTCTGTAAGAAAGTGGGTTTAAAGCTTTCATATTCTTCACTTAGCTAGGACTAGATATAACTACAGGTTCATTAATATTAAGCTGAAATCTTTCCAAGGACTCGTTTGACTGTAGTAGTAAACTGCTGGTAAAATTCACCCAAGTTTTGTAGCCATGATTTTGTTCATGCTGGTGAGCAGTGGAGGGCTGTGGGGATGTTTCAGCTCTGTCTCTGCACTAGCATTATTTCATCTGCTGTTGTTAATGAAGGCTTGCATTAAAATATGCATTCTCAGAGAACCCCAAAGGGCAGTATTTCCCTCTGGTTTCTAGAAAAGACCTGAAACTTGGGTTGAGAATCATGTTGAAAGAAGCCTTAAGTTTCAGTATCAAGAATGGCTACTTGAAAAACCCAGAACAGCATTTTTCCTGGCATTTACTATTGTGTTAATGGCATCAGTGACCACAAGAGAGGGGATCCTACAGTATACCTGGCAGTTCAGAAAGAGCACTTGACAGCAGCTAAAGGGTCATCAGACTTCAAACTAGGCCATCTCCAACTGCATGAACAGACAAGCTTCCCATGGCATCCTTTCAGAAGCTTCACTTCCAGTGTGAAGCTGCTGGCTTTGGTCTTTCCCATGCCTACCTCCAGGCCCTGAGCTGTCTTCAGACAAACCTATTTCATCTATTCAGCAAGAAAAACTCATGCTTGATTTCTAAGTGTATAGCTAAGGATCTTTCTTATCTTTCACAGGATTGAGAGTCACCATCTCAAAAGCCTCCCTGAGGACACCAATGTCATCCAGATCTGGCAGTGCAAGAGCATATGAAACTAGTAACCACTCACTTGGCCGTTCAGCTTCCCCACCAGTCCAGGAGTCTAGTGAGACTGAGGCTGAAGGCTTGATATTTTATCACATGGATCTTTATGGATCAAAGGAGAGGTTTGATATATTTCCTGAAGAGTTATCTGGTCAAGGAGACAGATCTTGGAAGGATACAAGAAAGGAATCTGTGTTGAGTAGTGAAAAATTTCAGCACTCGCAAGAAGCTGGATATGACTTGGAAAAGGAGGTTGCAGAGTTGGCTAAGATGTATGGAATTGATGAGGATAAAGAAAAAGAGCTTGAGCTTCTTGGAGGACATATGGAGACAGTGGAGAGCAGATGGTCACCTGCTCATACACGAAAGGCAGGATCACAAGGCTCTGTATCTAATGCATCAAAAAGCAGCTCTCCAGTCCAGGATCAAATCCAAAGCACAAAGCAACAGAGACTTCCTGATGAGGCTTCTCAAGATGAGGATCAGAGCAAAGCCAGAGCAGAGGATGAGGCAGAGAGCCACATATGGTCCAGAGAGGGGCTGAGTAGTGGCAGCATGTCAGATGAGTGGAACAGTCAGGCTGTCAGTGAGGAGGAGGAGGCAGCAGATGTTTTTTGTTCTACCTGCAAGATACCAATCCGAGCCTTTGACAAACTGTTTGGTGAGCACAAGGATCATGAGGTGGCTCAGCTCCCCAGTGCTATGGAAAGTGAAAAGGTAAGGGAAATACAAGGGTGTTGTGGTGCCTCTCAAACAGTGTTCAGACATGCTAAGAACCACACTGGGTGTTTTGATAGGAGGAGATTCATAAAAACATGTGCAAGTTGGAAGAACAGATTGCTCAGATGGAAAACTTTGCCAGTCACTTGGAAGAAATCTTCATCACCGTGGAGGTAAGGCATTTTTTCTTGGGCTAACTTTGTAGCACTGAGGTTAAAACAGTTTTGACAATCAGTGTTCAGTTTTTAACCCCTTGGGTTCCCACAGTTTCATTCACAGAAGTGCCATTTACAGGCAAACCCTTGGACCAGCTGCATCAAGCTACAGCACTTCAAGGGTTGTGCTCCTGCTCGCCTGATGTCAACAGGGCCCCAGGGGAAGGAGCCCAGCTGGAAGCAAGTCAAACCAAAGCAGTAATTCAAGGCACCTACTGTCTTTTCTCTGCTGCATGTGGCACAGAAGGACATTGGTGCCTGAGCAGTGGGCAGCTGCTGGCAATAAAGCCTGGCCTGCTCCTTAAATCTTCCTTCCTAATGCTCTCTCCAGCAGTGAGTGAGGATCCCAGTGTTAGCTGCTCAGCTCCCCCCAGCACAAATCCATGGATCCCACTGGGTTGCCATGGTTTGTCTCATGGAAGGATGTGCTTGACTGTGTTGGTGGAAACACTTGGGAGATTATGGCTGGTATATATCCCTAGTTGTGCTCCCTGGGCTTAGGCTGGAGGCAGTTGCCTTGCATCATTGTTTTTATGATGATTTCTGAGGCTCTTATGTCTGGGAAAAAAAAAAAAATCCAACACTTTTGTGCCTCAGCAGGGGTGAATAATTAAGATAAACCCCTAAAACTGTATATTAGTCAAATGACAGCTTCTGTGTGCTGGCATTGCCTCCCTGGCAAGAAGAATTTTAGGCAGACCCGAGTAAGATTTTTCTCTGGCTGACCTATGGATCAGGCCTGACACCAAGGAACCCCACATGCCTTGCAGGAAAACTTTGGGAGGCAGGAGGAGAACTTCGAGGTGCACTACAATGATGCAGTGCAAGTGCTTGCTCAGAAGTATGAAGAGCAGTTGGAAGCACTGGGGGAAGAGAAGAGGCAGAAGCTGGAAGCTTTATATGGGCAGCTGGTCAGTTGTGGGGAACATCTTGACACCTGCAAGGAGCTGACAGACAGAACCCAGGAGCTTTGCCTGGAAAATGACAAAGCTGAGTTTATGAAGGTAAAAAGCTTCAACTGGCAAGGTCCCTCCTGATTTGCTCTTTGCTGCTTGCAAGCAGTCCCTGGCTGGGAAATCCCAAGTGGCTTTTATTGCTAGAGAGCATCTGGACTGCAGGGTCAAGGGTGCTGTCACTGCTCCAGGTCCTTGGCATGGTGGCATTGATTTAGAGGGGCAACACAAGGGTGCCAGAGTGGAGAAGCAGCAGCAGAAGTTTGTAATTTGGATGCTTAAAGATTTGTGAGTCTTGCTGGGGTTCATAGAAAAAAGACCTCTCTATAAAGCTTCTCTTTGGAAACTCTGGAAGCCCTCAGCATTTGCTGCCTCATGCAGGCTCAGCTCCCTTGCTCTATTCTGAGCTTCCAGCAGACAGGCTGATGCAACCACTTTGGAAGGTGTTTCTTTTTCTTGCTCATTTTGCTCAAAGTTCAGCTGAACAAGAGGCTCCAAACTAAATCCATCAGGAGCTCCTGCAAAGTGAGGGATGAATCTTAGTCTCAAGAAGTTATTTTACTTTAGCAAGAAGAAAAATATTTGCAAAACAAGGAGAATGTTCACTGCTAAGAGTGATTGCTCTACCCAAGAGTTGTCCTGTGGCTCAGGTGCATGGGGCATTTCTACAGCATGGCCACAGTAACTTCTGAACTGGGCAGTGAATAAACCTCCTGACACCCCCAATCTGCTTCAGTGGATCAGCTTGCTGTGTCACTCCAGCCTGCCAGGTTCTTTGCATGAGCTAGCACTTCCCATTCCTCTGCATCTCTGGAATAACCTTATTTTCTCCTTGGCTCAAACAGTTTTACATCACCCCTAGGAACCATTAGTCACCCAGAAGTGAAGAGCTGATGGTCGAGAGCTCTCAGCTGCTTTGCTTTCTCCAGGGACTGTGCATCTGTCTTCCAGGGCTGTGCACTGCTCACACTCCAGTCTAGATCATTTCACTCAATTCTTTTCACCAGCTGTTGGTGGGTTTTGTTTGTGAAGGATCTGTTGGCACTTTGGACAACTGAGGAAGGATAATGTCTGGAGTCCAGATGAGCAGAGCCTGGTCATGCCTGACATTGCACATTATCTTCTTGTAAATTCAGCCAAGATCTGTCCACTTGAATGGGCAGTTGGGCATGGAGCTGGGTGAGAGCCAGGCAACTCACTCTAGGGCAGCATTTGGGACAATTCATGCAAGACCTGTCAGCAGCATGATGCAGTCTGACTCTAGACTAATGCAAGAAACTTCTCTTTCCTGTCTTTTAACACTCTTTTTTTTTTTTCCCCCTACAGGAAGCAGTAACCATGGTTGAGAGGTAGTATCACAGTCTGGGATTTTGTGTCCATTTCTTTCTACTTATTGACATGTTTTTGGAGACACATGCATGTTCAGGAACATGGATGTTATCCAAGCTACTAGAGCTATTGAAATCTTTAGTATTTCTGGTTTAAACTGCAGCAGGAAGAGTTAAGAGAAGTTAAACACTCAAAACTAGTTCTGAGCCAATTTCAAAAAACTCAAAAGGAGACTTAGAGCATGAATTAAATCAGTGTTTTCAGCTTAGTTATAAGAGACTAATTTCAGTGACTGAGAACCAGGATTGCTAAAGATCTTGAAAGAAATGTGGAAATAAATCTGACTAAATGAAATCTGATTAGTAACATTCTTATTTATGCATTAATGTAGAGGGGTAGAAAGTCAAGCTGTTGGGAGCTCAGAACAGATACTGACACATCTTGGAGTGGCTGGAAGGAATCTTTATGGCACACTAAAGCAATTGCAAAAAACTAAACAGCTCAGTTGAGTGTCACTGTTTATGGAAACACAGAGAAAAGGTGTTTCAAATTCACACCACCAAGAACTGGGTTAGTAATAGTGAGCTCCTGAGTGACTGGCTCCCAGCAAAGGGCACGGGGGGCTGACCTCTGCACAACTCTGAAAACATCATTTTAAGGAAATAGCTGCTATTGTAGAGTTTGCTCTTCCTCTTACCAATAGTTACCATAGGAAGGTGTCTCCAACACTGTGGAGATACCAGTAAATTCCAATAACACTTTTTTTTCCCCCCCATACAATTACAGGCTGAAAGAATTCCTAAAGAAAGAAGTGGATTTAGAGCTTTCAACACTGCCAGACTTTGAAGAGAGAGTCATAGATTTCTCTGAAGTTGAACAAGTAATGAATTCCATTAACACTATTCCAGGTGCCCTTCCTTTCTGATCATTACTTCAAACCTATTTACATTTAGTTTGGGATATGTGTTAAATAGAAGTCCATTCTTTCTTTTAAAGGAGAAGTGTAAAGGCAGCATTAGCTTCTTCCTAGTTCTCCTTCTAGATTTTTTTGTTTGCCTATATATATATGGAGACACTGGAAGATATTTTTTTAATTTTTTTTTTTCATTTACAGTATAAAATTACCAAAACTACCAAGTTCTCTGCTTTTGCCAGATGGTTTCCTAGAAAACTCACAAAGACTATCCCCTTCTGTTGAGGGGTGAGACATATGTAATTAGTGATAATTTGTCTTACCTTGTAGTTGCTTGAACAAAGTAGAGAGGGATATCAAACTGCTTTAAATAACCTTCAGTTTCTCTCAACACCAGACTTCATGGCTTGGTCCTCTGCTATTGCACATCTTCCTATTACCCACAGGAAATGCAGTAATACCCAAATAAGTTTCTAATAATAATAATTAAAAAATAACCATACACAAGGTATTTTTTTTTCTGGCACACCACAAATGGTCAGAAAGAACAGTCTGCATTTTTATGCCCAATACATTGTGTTTTCTTTCAGGAAAATAGCATTTGCTACTTCTTTGCTTGTGCTGCTGACCCCATGCTGTACAGCTTCTTCCTCCCCTTTCCTCCAGAGGCTCCTCAGCCCCTTGGCTGCTCCACAGCAGGGCAGTTGTGTCAGATGCTGCTCTGCTGGCTGGGAGCAGCAGCCCTCAGAGGCAGGGGAGGTCGAGGTTACAGAGAAGGGTTAGGCTGAGGCTTATGGATTTTGTTGGTTTGATTTGATGCCAGACAAATTCAAACATCAGGGATATTTACAGGTCAGCTTCTAACTATCTCCACATGGGAAGAGTAGGACCCTACTCCATGACTAGGCTTTTGCAAACCCCTTTGTGATAGAAGCACTTGCCTGTGAACATACCATGCTTATACATTTAAAAACACACCTGCTTTCCCCTCTGCAGCTCCCTGTGCTCCTGTGATCAATCCCCAGGCTCCCAATGCAGCAACTGGCACCTCACTGAGGGTTTGCTGGGGCCTCTTCTCAGATGACACTGTTGAGTACTACCAGCTATGCTATAAACCAGTGAGCAGTGACAGGCACAGCAATGAACAAGCAGGTGAGGAATCCTGGACCCAAGGGGACCCCCCATCACACAGATGCACAAAAAAAAGAACCAGAGAACCATCCTCAAATATACCTGGTGACAAAACCAGCTATGCTAATAACATCCTTGCAGAGACTTTTACTGAAAACACAGTCACCTCTCCAGCAAAAGTGGAAGGCAGCAGAGTGCCAAATGGCCAGTTCAATGAGGAAAGCAGAACCCATCCAAATTTTATCAGATGAACAACAAAAAATGAGTAGTGAAAGAGCTTCAGCTCTTGCTCCACTGCTAGGACAAGCTGACCAGACAACATCCTGGTTTCCAGGATCTGAAGGGGTTTCAGGAAAGCTGGGGAGGGACTTTTGGGGCTGTGGGGTAGTGACAGGACGGGAGAGAATGAATCAAAACTAGAGCTGGGTGGATTCAGATCAGACATTGGGAAGAATTTCTTGCCCAGAAGTGGGGGAGACCCTGGCCCAGGGTGCCCAGAGAGGTGGGGGCAGCCCCATCCTTGGCAGTTTCTCAGGCCAGGCTGGAT
>JAOEGS010022485.1:0-44678 GCA_025447755.1 Corythornis vintsioides | reverse complement strand
TATATAAAAAAATATATATTTTTCAAATAGATTTTTTGATTCAGCTCATTATGGAAAGTATCCCAAAATTAAACATGTCAAATAATTGGTTGCTGTGAAGAAAAGTAAAGGCTCTAGTTCTGATTCTTCTCCTCGTGAAACAACCAATCAATAAGCGAACTGCTCAGTTACCAGCTTGGCAAGGTGGGGTGGGAGAGAACTGTTTAACCCAGCTGAGATACCTGTTCCTGCAAAGACAAATGGATCTGATCAGATGGAATGCTGCTACGTTCTAGGCTTAACTGGAAGCCCTGGGCTCACGTCCACGTCCTGCTTATTTCACCTTTGTCCTCAGCAGACATTTCACTGGGAACCATCACTTTGGTGTACTCTAGTACTTAGCTGGAGACAGCTGAATGCAGTCAGATTCTTACCCATAGAAAAGATCAGGAAAAAGTGCATTGGAATACAGGTCAGTAGAAATTTTATGAAGTACCACGTATACAAATTCTACACACTATGAGGAAATAAATCTTTTTGTAACCAGTGGGTAAGAATTTGAGGGATTATTTTTCTTTTTTAATAAAATTTTGCTTATGGGAGTTCCCTGCCATTATACATTTCTAAATTTATCAACATTTTTTTCTATGCTGGGGCAATAAATTTACTGATTGTATGAGAAAAGTGTTAAATGGCCTTTCAGTGAATGTCTTCCACAGTGGGTCAGAACTTTAGCAACTTAATTTAGGAAACACGTTCGAAGGACACTATTTATGCTTTGAAATTGTCACAATCTGTACAAATGACTTACAGGTACAAAGAATAAAATAAAGGTAACTTTACCTTACTTAAATACTTCCTGCCTTAAAGAAAGCATTTCCATGAACATAGCTGGTGAAAGGGTTAATATCTGCAGAGCTTTACACTAGTTAGAGTGTGTATGGTGTGTGCGTGTGTGTGTGTATATGATCATGCCACTGCATACAAGTCCTGTCACTTTTTGCCTGCCACACGTTGCATTATCTTTAGTCAAACTGTGCAAAGTCTACTTCTGGCGTTTCACAACAGTAGGGATTTTTTAATAGATTCTGCTTACTCTGTGTATAACTGAATCTTTTTGAGCCATAGGATCCAAGCCATAAAACTCTTCTACACACGTTGAATCCAATCAGATTCACTGGGATCTTGTTGATAGTAACAAAGAACCAACAAAACAGATGGTTATGATTAAGCAAAACTCAGTTGTTTTTTTCTTTTCTTCCTGATAAGCCTTTTTTTTTGGGGGGGGAAGTTAAGTTTCTTAAGGAAAATCAATTTATAGCGACATGAGTTGTACTGGAAGAGAAGTTGCTACTTTTGATTGGGTAATATGGCCACTGGTGACATGTTGTGAAACTGAAATCAAAGTGCTCGTGGGTGTTTGTGTTGGGCACATGTGCAAATACACAACACATCCAGCAGTGCCTCTGTGCCGCGTGTTAGCATCAGTTCCCTGACACGTTCACTGAGTATAAAGGAACTTAGTTTAAAAAAAGTAAAGAAAACAATTATTATTTTTTGAGGCAGATCTCTCTTGGTCCTAGTTACAACTAACAGTTGCTTTTTTGGTTGGCTGGATAGAATTGTCCAGCAGAATTGGTTTAATATGGCTGGCAAGAATGGCAAGAGTTGTTTGTCTGAGTTCGCTGATTAATGACAGATCCAATTCATCGTTTCTAAAAGGAATTTTCCTGTACTGTCCATGTTTCATCCCATAGTTCTAAGTTAAATTCCCTACCGTAACTGTGAAACTTTTGGAGTGTGACTCAGACAGCAAGCACACACTATGCAATATGGTTTATCCTGTATTTATTTGTAAAAATATCAGACATAGATCCTCTATATATATATAATAGTGTCAAAATTACTAGTTGTGAACTAAGGGGAGTGGAGTTCTAGCTCCTGTCTGGCTATTTCAGATAAGTGCAGAATGCATTGAATATTGGAGAGCTTAACAAGTGCTTTCTTTTGTTCATTTAAAAATGTCTTAAATTTTTCATTAGAGTATAGAATCTTATTTTTTTTATTTTGTACAAGCTGCGCTTTTTTAATTATAATCACTGAAAAATTCACTATAATTTGATTTTATAGGATTTTTGTAGCATTACAAAAAAAATATAGTAAAACTGAGGTTAATACCTGTTGTGGCTAACCATATAAAAGTATTAAATCTTAAACTTGAACAAAAGTCATATTTTTTTTTACCAGATGTTAAATAGGGAAATATTTTGTTCTGCAGGTCATTATCACAAAAGGTTTATAGGTCAGCTGTGTTACCAGCAGTTTTTCTTTTCCCATTTGATGCAGAAACTATTCTGGTATAAGATATTCAGAACATCATTTTTCTCTGTGGGAGTGATGCATACACTTGATGCCATTCGTGTACTAAATTGTAATTTTGGGAATGCTGGAATAATTCCTACCAAGACTGTCTTAATTGTGCCATCTGACATTTGAATGTCATCCTGGTATTAGCTCATAATAAAAGATAAAAATAAATGAGTCAATTGTTCTTTGAATATCCCTTATTTATTTTCTTTTTATTGTCTTGCTATCTAAAAGGTCAACTGCTGGAGCATATTTATTACTGAGTCCACTCTAGCTATACAGTAGAGGTTTACTTTGGCTCTGTTCTCTTTTGAACTCCCAACCTGCTCACACTTAATTGAAAAGTGCACCAGGCACTGAGGGACACTCTGGTTGTTCTGGGACAGATGCTTGGGTTTGGGTTGGCTGTTGTAAAGTTCTGTCTCTACAGCAGGATAGTTGGGTTTCATTTTCCCAGTTGAAAGCAAAACCCTTAACCTTAAGGGGAAAATGAGGAAGAGGAATTATTAAGAACAAAGCAAATTACTTCAATATAGTTCCTGAAGATCCTTGTTGATATATCTATATATCTATATATATATATATACAGTTCCTATATATGAACTTTTCCAGCTTGTTCTCTTCTAGATTAACTTGGCTTTGTAGCTGTCTTCAAGAAACAAACTTGAGCTGCCTTAGTAGAAATAAAGGTAATCCCTGTTCTGTTTTTCATCTTTCACAAGTTACTGGAACTAAATATACTCAACTGCTGAATAAGATGGATGTGAATAGCAATTAAATGCAAATTAAGCATATGCTAATCCAATGACCTATTTTTATTTTTTTTTAGGGAGTAGGTAGGCCCCAAGTATAACTGGGGATCTAAATCACTGTCTTATATGACAGCTTGGAAAAGAAAGGGAGGGAGGAGGAATTCAGTTTAGAATGAACTTAAAAGGACCTGACAGATGCTTGTTCTAATCTGTCTGTTTCACCAAGGCCTGACACCTTCACCTAGGGTCTTGGGCTCTTAAAAAGTGGCTCTCAATTACATTTGTCAATCCTCTTTGTTTGTCTCCTGCAGAGTCAGATATGTGCTGGGTGTCTGTGTGTCTGTGTGTGTGGCAAGCAGGGCAGCTACTCTGGCCTGAGTGGGCTTGGTGAGGAAGAGTTGCATCTTCATGGCATGGTGCTGGCAAGTGGATCAGAAAGGATGTCAGTCATGGATGTAAGTCCCATCTTTTCCTCTCTGTAACTAAGATGAGAATGATTTGTTTCATTTATAAAGTGTAAATCTAAACTGGTTGGTCAAAATATCTTTTTAGTTCTTTGATTTTTTTAAATAAAATGTGTTTTGATAATTTTACTGGGTTTGAATAATTTTCACTGTATCATAAAAGGAAAAAAAAATATTATAAACAAAGAATAAAAAAATTGTTCCCTGGTCCTATCTCTGACCAACATCCACCTTTATTCTACTGTGATGGTGTTACTATGTAGACAAAGACCAAAGGACAGGCAACAACCAAGGGTTGACTGAAAGCACTGACACTGGGGTGTTTTCTGCTCAGTTACCTGCACTGGCCAGATGACACTTCTTGTATTCATTTTTTTTTTCCTTAACCACAAGTGTAATGCTTGGTAAACTAGTTTCCTATTTTTGAGTACTAATGCTGGCCTGGCATCCAGTCCCTGGATGCCTTCATTCCTCAATGGTCCATATCTTGTCTAGGATACTGAACTACCTGCTGTGGTCAGTAGTTTATAAATATTGCTGTTCTACAGCAAAAGAATATTTAGATCAGGTTAATTTCCTTCAAGTTTCCCTGCATAGTTTGAATGTGGATGTGTAAAGTGGCATGTTTCTTGATCTCTGCTTTCAGGAGAAGTGTCTGTTTTGAGCAGCTGGTCTATCTCAGAATCTGTACTCTCCCAGTTAAAACTCCATTTCCAGGCAGACTGTAGGTGATTTAGACCTTTTGTTCAAAAGGGACTTTTGGAAGTCTTTCCCTACTGGAATTCTGATAAATGGTTGCTCATCCCTGGTAGGCAGTGAATTTAGTCAAGTGTTAGGAGGCAGGTTTTCTTGCTCCAACATCATGTGCTAGTCTAATAAATTTCAGTTTATATTTTCTCTGAGAGTATTTATGAGTTGAAAACTGATTAAGCTGTTGCCATTAGCATTTCAGAAAAAGCTAATCAAGGGCAAGTTACAATTTTTATTTTGCCCAGTATTTTAGAAAGGGTTATTGCACCTGCCCTTACAAACTATGTGTTGGGCTTGGCCACGTGTCTTACAGAAGCAAAGCTTTTTTTGTTTAAAAAAAAAAGGTGCTATTTGTTGACTAAATTAAATCTAGCATTCAAAATTGTTTACACAGTACTTGTGCAATAACTGTATGAAACAAAAAACCTTAAGACACTCTTTAGCTAAACTGAATGTTCCTGATTAAGTTTGGGAAAGTCTAAATATGATTGTGTAACCAAGTCAGCTGCCAAAGTCTCTGTGGGCCAGTCAAAGTCAGAATCCAACCTCAAGTTCCTCCTACTCTTTTCTGTTCTAGACTGATCCAGTTCTTGTTCTCCCAAGGGAAGCTCTGCTGCAGCAGCAGTCTGAATATAAGCACTGATGAAATTTAAATAACAAACAGTTCTAATCTTGTATGAACTTCAAGTGCAGGCTGAGGCATAGTTGGATCTCTCTGAGGAAACAAAGAGCAGTTTGTTCTGACAGCACTGGAGGAACAGGCACAAGCCCATCCCAGCTCTGGCTGTGGCCAAGCTCCAGTGCTTCCCTGCCACCCTCAGCACTGCTCTAACACCCTGCACAGGCTCCAGACTAAGCACCTCACCTGCTGGGAGAGGCTTCCATGAGAACCAGTCCCTTCTACTCCTGTTTCCAATTACAGATTTCAAAAGCTTTTCCCTGTTGTCTTTAAGCTGCAGTCTTTCCCCCAGTCACTCAGATACCCTGGTGGAACAATCACAGGGCACATTCACACTGAACTGCAGTAAACTTCATACAAAAGAAAATGAGCACACACACTGCATGCTCTAGCAATACTCAGGCTGCACATAAACTGATACCTCTTTGCTTGAATCTTCAATCTCATTAGATTTTTATTCAGAGTACTAAATTCTACTATTGCACTTTTAGCTGTACCTTTAAGAGCATTCTCCCATCATTCCCTGCCAGCCCTATAAATTTGGCTGTCAGCTGCAACTTCATAGTTCTTGGGCAGTCTGCCTGGCCATTTGCTACATCATTCATCAAGTAAGTGTTTAAGTTCTTAATTCTGTTTTTCCCTAATTTAGACGTTTCCTAAAGGTATTCTGTTAAGTTCAAGTTAGTGGCAACTCAATTTAACTTTGCCACAATGGGATAGTTTGAGTGGTTGGGTTTTTTTTGGTCTTACCTGAATAGAAAGGTTTAAAAAAAAAAAAAAGGCAGGAAAACCAGTGAGACTGTAGATAAATTAGCTCTACAATTAGCATAAAGACCAGTCAGGAGTAAGTTGTAGCATTTGGAGGATTTTTGGGTTTCAGAGACATGGGGTTAATAGGAAAAGTTTACCCAGCAGTGAGCTGCTGTCTGTGCTTACATGTGAGTTCATACTGAAACAGTAACAAATATTGCTTCTTTATTCAACATGCACCAAACAAATAGATTTGAAGGCATTTATTCTCTCTGATTTTTATGCACACTACAAATTGCAAATATAGTATAAAATAGATTCTCCCCTGTAAGAAAATCTAGTTCATGTTATGACAAAAATATAGTATTAAAGATTTGTTTTAAAAATACCAACTTTATAAAATGTTAAGTAAAAAACTAACATCAGTGGTTGGTGTTTGTATTAAGATCCATTAGAAGCCTAGAAGAACCTAAAAGGGAAATGTCTTATTCTTGTGGCTTATCTCCAGGTACAGTGAGAAATAGTTGCTGTTACAGGTGCATGAATAAGAAGCTCATTTCTCCCATCTGTGGGGAATAAAGGATCTTTAATGCCAAGTGTGACAAGTAGCTCTAATTCTCACTGTAGTCCAGAGTAAAAAATTTGCTCAAAATCTTAACAAGATGGTAGGTTGACCTTCTGGGTTGTCATGTTAGAAGGATAAATACAATTTAATACAGTCTGGAACTCAACTTCTAAATAAAATATTAAAAACCTGCTACAAGAAGTAATGCAGCAGTTTTCAAGGATCTGACATGGGAAGCAATGCTGGCTTTTCTGGAGTCATTCTAAAAATTTACTTTTCTGTATTTAAGAAGGTCAAGTTTCAGAGAAGCATAGTATCTGGAATTTGAAAACTCCTTCCTTGTGCCACCTACAATTTAATCTGAAAAACCTTAGCTTGAACCAACTGTAAACCAAGTTGTTTGACATGCTTTAGAAAATCTGTAGATGCATAGATGTGGCTCCATCCTTCCACTTGTTAACATGGTCTGAAATAACAGTTCTGCAGAGTGGACACGTTTTTTCTCTATTAAACCATAAAGAGATGCATTCTTCACAAAATGTGTGCTGTAATGAAAAGAATGAGAACTTAGAGCTTCTAAGCTCTTCCATTTATAAGATGGTATATTACTTGCATAGCCTGATTTCTAAAAATAAGCAGAAGACATTCACTAATCTAACTTTATATTGTTTACCAGTTGTTTAAAATATTCTTAAATTTGAAAAAAAATAATCCTGATGATGTGTGTTACCTGACAGATAAGCAGAATAGGCTTCTGAAATTCAGCTTGGCAGATTGAACAAATATCATCCGACTCAGAACACTGTCTCTTGCTGGCTGTCACCCCATAGTGCTGAAAACCAAGGTATTTTAAACAAGTATTAGTTTCTAGGGGGGAAAAAAATCCAACACAAAAATATCAGGAGAGAAAGGAATTGGGCTGCTAGGTCAGGAAAATTTTGATTCCCTAATGCAATGAAATGTTACTGAGCTTTTTAATAGTTGTTTTATGTCCTAAAGCTAATCTGCTCCAACCTACCATGCTGTTCAGTTTTATCTTCCTCTTTTCACTGTTTCTGGAAAATCTGCAGCAGTTTTAACAGTGACTCTGAGTAAAACATGGTGTTAAGTTCCAATTTGATCAAGACAACACAGAAAATGAGAAGTGCTTTATTATTCTTCTAGTTCAATGATATGTGCTCCAAATTATTCTATTAGTTTCACTGCATGATTAGCAGACTAAATAATAGCTCTTAGGAGAAAGATTATCTAGAAACTTATATTTTATCAGAAGTTACTTGCATGCCAGTTATTTTGGCAAGCTTCCATTCTCACTGTATTTCAGCATAAATCTCTGCCTGCATCCAACCAACATTTATTCTAGTTAAAGAGGGTATGTTATTTCCCATCTGCATTTCTCTCCAGGTAAACCTAATCCATTTTTCTGAGTGGTTTGTTGTTGTTGTTCAGATGACAACATAATCACATGGTCAAGGAATTAAAACTGTGAAACAGCAGCAGAATATGGGGTTTAAAATGCATTTGTCTATTGCTAGAACATTATAAAGTGATGTAGGAATAAAGTATTTAAGAAGTATTTTCATGTAAATTTGGTGTATTGTTTTGTGATGAGATAATTCAGTACTCACTGGTCGTGTACAAAATATCCGCAAGACCTGCCTGAAGTTTCTCAGTTGTCCATAAAAGCTTAAAAGCTGAAATGGGAAAGAAAACCTCAGTTATGCATAGTACTTTTATCTGTGAAGTAAAAAGATTTCAAGCTTTTGTGAAGATTCCAACACTGGAAGTCTCACTGCTAGTCTGATGTTGGCAGGAACAGCTATTAGTTCAGACTGAGCCTATTTTAGTTGCTTAATGTGTAACCAAACTAAGGATTTAGCCAGAAGGTTTTTTTCCCAGTAGGTGTCTGTTCTTTAAAAGCAAACTAGTGTTGAGGTTCTGAAATGAGGCACTGAAGTGCAAATACATCAGCACTGTCATCATATATGCAATAGTCTTTAGACTTGTAATTAAGATACCATAGTATTATAAAATGCTTTTCAAGTTCAAAGCCAAACTTGTACTGAGTGGTTACGTTTGGGGCGGATTATGTCTCTGGTAAGAACACTGGTGTTCAACTTGTTTAACATCACGTGAGAGAAAATGCAGTTTCCTGGAAAATAGCCATGAAATTTTACCTTTATTTTTGCCAACTCTTTTCCTCTCTAATTTGTAACAGTCAGATCAGTGTCTGATGTGAGGAGACCTATAGTAACAGTGTCCTTTGCTATGCAACCCCACTCCATTCCCAGAACAGGTGCAGGAAAAAGATTTAGTGTCCTGAGCCAGTTTTCCTCTCAGTTTTGGAAGGTCTGTCAGTTAATACTGAAGCATCAACTTGAGTCAGTTAAAACACAGTGGAACTTTCAGAAACCTGTTAAATTTCTGTGCCTCTAACCCTCCAGTGACTGTTACAGTGACTGGAGCTGGAAAGGAATATAAAGCTTACATACTTTTAGGATGAGGTAGAGAAGGCCCAGCAATATCCCAAGGCTCCATCCTAGTACAGTGTCCAGCTTCCCATAGCCAATAAGATAACGGAACCAAACTGGTATGGGGACAAACATACGGTAATACTGGCAGAGTTCTTCTAACAGCATGTACCAGTAGCCCTAAGTAAGACATGCAGAGGAGTTGCTCAAGATTCAAACACAAAGGATTTGTAAATGCTACAGAAGAGATGCAATGTTATTCTGTCAAGTAACTTCCTCTCATATATCTTGAACCAACTGAGTATTAAGTGTGAAAGAGAATGAAGACCAGACGAGTCTAATCATGTTTCTGTTATTTGTACTGCAGAATATCAAACTAATAGGCTAAACTAGGATGGCTTTGGCAGATGCCTACCTACTTAATGCTAGCAGATTTAATTTCATAACCATAAAAAAAAAAATAATCAGAAAATAAGTTATATGAAAAATAAATTTAAGACAAATTTGGTGATATAGGTAGGCTTGGCAGTAGCAGTCATGTCCTTCAACCAGGACTAAAAAATGAGAGTAAGGCTCATTCTTCTACCAACAAATATAAATTACAAACTTTTGTCCTGTAACTATTATGTTTTGCCTGTGTAAGAAGCCTGATCTTGTGAAAATTAACTCCTCTACAGGATGGGGTGGTAAGAAAATGGAAGTGTCCTACACACACATATACAGAGGGCTCTGTGCATGTGTAATCACAGGTGTTTAGCTTAGCTCTTCCTTTTTTTGCCAAAAGCTGATCTTTGAAACTATTTCTAACAGGGAAGAAGAACTATTTCTATAATGTACACTAGATAATGCCACAATTTGCCACTATTGACCAGATTCCTCCTTTCATTTAGCCACAGCATAGGTCACAGTTGGTGCAATGGCACTGTCAATAACTGGTTTTTGGATGTTCTATCATTAGCTGTAGAAAAATAAGAGATCTTGATCATAACTCTGTTACTTAGATAAATCAGTTGTACCTGAGAAAAACTTGTTCTGGTATGTTTTTGAGAGAAAAACTACCAGAACATCCTGTTCAAATGCTACCATGTACAAACTGTACTTGGTAAATTATTGATTTGTACTGTTTTTAACCAGTACTAGTATTTGCTATTTTGATATAAAATTTAATTGGGTTTTCCCAGCTCACCTTGGGAAGCAGACAAAAATAAATACCCCACTAACCAGTGTAGGCTGCTGTGAAAAATATTAAACATCACTGTTTTGAGGAACTAAGCTATAGATCAGATTTCTTGATCTGTTTATTAACAACAACAACAAAAAATATATTTTGAAGTGACAGAAAAAAAAGCCACAGCTGTTTGCACACACAGATCTAAAATCTTCCTGTGTCAGTTACTCCAACACTGTGCTTAGCTGCTCTCCACACTAACCACCCTTATACATTTAACTACACTGCAGCAAAGATTTCTTCATTCCCCCCACTTAAGAGGCAGAAATAAACTCAATTATCCAATGACATAATGCAAGCAATTGTTTCAGATCAGACTGTAAACCTTCCTTAGCACCAAGCAGGGAAGAACATGAACTCCACAGGGTTTTCTTGCCTAGAGTGTAGTGGTAGATTATACAGACCTTTAATTAAAAAGCCTTTTCTCAGGGTAAAATTTAATAATTAGCTAATCTTGCAATAAAATGATCTTCATAAGGAAGGAAAAATACAGCTTGTTTCCTTACCTTGGATTTAAAGGACATCATAAAAGAAGGCACCAAGAGAATAAAGCACTTGAAGCCCATGAAGAGGAATTTCAGAACAAAGTCTGTGATCCCCACAATCCAAAGTACCTCCCAGAAGTCCATAAAATCCACTGTAGGGTTTAAGAAGATTAAGCTAAAAAAAGGAAAAAAAAAAAAAGTATCAGAAGTTAGTGGCACACCCTATTTAAAGGAAAGCATAACCAGGGATTATCATGGCAGGTTTAATTAAAAAAGGAAACCTCATTTACACAGAGGAAAAGTCTCTGCTAAGAAAATGAACTCGATTGTACATCAGTCATTTACAAAATCTTAACAGCCTTCCCATTTTTGCATCTTCTCTCCTGTCCCTTCATCACAAGCCCCATCATGCAGGGACAGCCCTGCTTTCATTTGGCCTGTGCTGATTTACAGTCAGGACTGGGGTACAGAAAGGTTAAGGGGAAAAAAATAAGTTGGAGGTGTGAGGTGCATGGAGCCCCAGAATGGTGTATTCTGAAGGTAGGTGGTGGTGGGGTCAGAGCAAGGGACCAAACCCAGGTAAGTGCCCCAGGGTACAGTAATGAATGAATACAGGGTCTAATCTTCCAAATGCCACCATCCTGTTTTTAAGGACAGCACCTGTTCAGTTTGTCATGAGGGGGAATGGAGATGAAAATGAAAGAGATATCAATGGCACAATGGGTAAAAAAAAAAAAAAGCAGCAGCCCAGATAAAATGTTCCCAGTTAATATTTAATTTTGAGGAGTTTATGATGTGAGTAGGGATTCTCCTCTATTTACCTGTAATACAGTGACTGAGAATGAAAGGTGTAATACAGGAGGAGAGATGATCCAGTTAGGTAGAGTAGTAACCAAGCACACTGCAGCTTGGAGCACCGTTCCTGTAAGATAATCAGACAAACCTGTTACAGTCCTTATCTCAGCAGCAGTGTCTTAAATACATCTCCAAAGCACTATGTCTGGTGCACCTGAACAGTTACTCCTATAGGATTTGATCTTAGTGGGTTTAGGCCAAATAAGATAGAACTCAATGCAAAAGTTAAGCAGAAATTTAATGTTTTCAATGTAGTAATTCCTATGCATATCAAGTTAGGGGTTTTATTTCTAAAAATACAACCCAAACCCCACCCCACTCTGGAGAAACAACAGATTTTCCTTTGGGTGTGAACAGACACAGCTGAAAGTTTAAACTGTCAGTTGCTGTTTGATTCCACAAGTATAGTTAAGTTCTTCCATAAATTCTAAAAAGTACTTGTGATTTGCATATGAAAATCAGAGTGAGGAGAAAAAAAACTCTTTCTGAGTTGTGCAAATCTTACTTCTGGAGAAACTCTACACTGTACAGAAGTATTAAGATTTTATTTCCATTTTGAAACCCTGACACCTAATATTAGGTAAATGAAACAGTATCTCCATTCAGATTTATTTCAAAAATGGATGGATAAAGGTCTTGGTTAACTTACAGAATTCTGTTGCATAGGGTGATACTTACTCTTAGAAAAACCTGATTTACTATGCTTTTGTTTGCATACATATAAGTTGTTAGCAGCCCAATTCCAAGAGAAATGCCTATTAGGAAAAAAGGGTCAGTTATACACAAGAAAACAAAAACAACAAAAAAAAAACCAAACAAAACCACCACAACTTACTGAACTGGGTTAAAAAAACCAGCTACTAGTATGTGTGTAACTACAATTAACAGCTCAGACTATCAAGACAGAAGAATTAAGCACATTATACATAGACCAGCAAAGGAAACAGAAGCCATGAAATTGTAGTTTAGTAAATCTCTCTTTCTGATAGATAAAGCAAATAAAAATAAAGCTAAAAATCAACAGAATTCTATTTTCAGGAATGGTTATTAGTGTGTTTCTCTGGAGGGAGGATCTGTTCCCTCAGACCTTTTCCTTCAATACTCTACCAATGACATGCTGCGTGACCAGTTTGACACCCAGAATCAGGATGTAGGGCAGGCTCTTGTGCAGCCACTGGAGGAGGTATCTGAGCTCGGAGAGAGAGCTGCCGCCTTGTTCCTCAGGCTCTGGAGCTGAATCCTCTAGCCCCGAGGCTTCGCTGTGGGAGCGGCTCTGGGAACGTGGCCGGGGGGGCCGGGAAGTGGCGGGTTCTCTGCCTTCTCCCCCAGCCGGGTTGAGCGGGATGCGAACATCCCCAGAGCGATGGCCCGAGCTCTCTGCCGCCAACCTGCCCGCCTGGGCGCTTGGAGAGGACGAAGAGTCGTCGCCGCTCCTTTGGCTGGTGTGGAGGTGACTGCAGTGGGGTTGCATGGTGGGATTTTTTCCCTGCTCTGGATTCTTGCTGATTTGTCTCCTAGAATGGGATGTAAAAAGTCACAGCTGAAGGAAAAGGTACTTGGGGCGGGGGGGGGGGATCCCCAACACAAATAGATTGCAGGGAGAGACCTTCTGCATGAAGTGAAGATTCTGGCTTTGCTCTGAAAGCTGATGTGCTGGATTTGCACCCTGGCTCCACGGGGCAACTTTGTGTGCTGTATTAAATGATCTCCTTTTATTCACATGTAGATTTTCTAGCCTGCAGTGACCTGGCTCCTCACTAAAATCTGAAGTTGCTTTGGCGCAGATGAGAACAGGAGCCCAGCACTGGCTTGTGCTGAAGAGATCCCTGAAGTGCTGCATAATTTCACAAAAATAGTAACAGTAGGCGGCGGAAAAAGGAGCAAACAACAATGGGGAGGAAGCAAGGAACACGTTTATGTGCATCCATAGAATGATAAGCATTTGTTCTGAGACAATTGTAGTCAATTCTAGTGCATGCTCAAAATTGAGGGCCATTATGAGATTAATGAGATTATCCTGTCTGGGAGAGCAGAACCAGGTTAGTTCATTTTCAAAGAAGCCTAGACCATACAGTCTAGGTGAAAAAAGGAAATGCAGCCAACAGGTGGTGGTCTCGGTTTTATTTCCTTCTGCTGACATCTTTCTACTGTCTTCCAGAGCAGGTTTTCACTTCTGTGTCAGTCTTTACTTTGGTCAAATAATATTAAATGTACTAGACTGGTGTGATGTGAGAATAGTGATTTTGGAGAAGGATTTCAAACTTGACAGTACTTGCGACTGTCAAGGAGTATTATTGAAACATCAGGAATGTTATAATTCTTATTCTAGAACTCCAACTTTTGCTAATTCCTCTTGGAAATATTTTTTTTTCAAACCTCAATGTACATACACAGCTAGTTTCACAGGTGATACAAAAAGTTTAAAGCAAAACAGGTTTTGCACTGCAGAAAAGTTTTTAATGTATTTGTACAAGTCTAGAATTCTTTAGCCTTTAAAATGGAGATTAGGTTAGCTCTGAAGAGTAAATTGCATTAATTTAAACAATAGGTGAAGAGAGAAACTTACTACCGTTTAAAAATGCTGCTGCTACTACTATATTTTTGTTGGCCAAAGATTACATCATACTTCGTGCCAGCCAACATTCATGTTCTGTAATTTTATGCATATGAATAAAGCAAGTACAGTGGGGATAGTAGTGCCTTCTGCGAGCAGTATTACTCAGTGTGTCTGCACAATCGGGCCACAAATGCTGTTTTTTTTAAAGAAAAGGGGATTAAAAACAACAACCACAAAAATCTCTTTAGCATTCTTCAGTCGGTGATTTAGGGCCTGCTTCTGCGAAAACTGACAGTTCGTGTTTAAAAAAGAGTGATCCCATTGTTCCGAGTAAGGCAGCTTCCCCTGGCACTCTGCCTAACAAACTTTCAAGTAACTTATTTAAACAGGATTTTTCAAAGCGTAAGAAATCCTCACACAGCGGCCGGCTTCCGGATTTTTCCCCACCCTAATCATATAAAACAAACTCTTGGATGAAGCTTCGTCCCCTGGAACATTCATTCCCCAGCTCTCCCGGGCCGCTGCCTCCCGCAGCACAGGGGGAGACGCTTTCAGGCCGCGGCCGACTCGCCCGCGTCCCTCGCAGGGCCGCGCCGCCGCCAGTCCCCTTCGGAGGCGGCGGGAGGGCCGGGGCCGCTGAGGGCAGCGCGGCGAGGGGGCCCCGCCACCTTCCACCGAAACCCCGTAAGGACTGGGAAGGGGGTGACCATGGAGACGCGTCCCCCCGCTTCTTCACTCCCCCCGTCCCTCCCATGTCCCAGGCTCTGAGGGGAGCGGCTGCCGGAACCATTTTCCCGCCCCTCCCCGCCCAGGCCCCGGTGAGGCGCCAGCCCGAGCCCCGGCGGCGGTACCTCATCGGGCGGCCAGCGCCTCCCGCCCGGCGCCGCTGCTCAGGCCGCGGCCGCCCGCCGGCTCCATCGCCGAGGCCGAGTGGGTGGGAGAGGGTGCGGCGGGGGGAGGAAGAGGAGGAGCCGTGAGGGGAGGAGGAGGAAGGCTCGGGGCTGGGAGTTGCTCCGGCAACGAGCGGCCGGTGGCTCTTCGAGGCCTTCGCCCCGTGAGGGGCTGGGGAGGCAACCGGGCTGTGGGGGCCAGTGTGGGGTGGTGAGGGGGGGCCCGCCAAATGATTGGGGGCAATGGCTCGTGTTGCTTTTTATTTAATGCTTCAATTAAAATGAATCTGGGAAGTCAATAATAACGAAGGAGATTAAGAAATAATATATAAATATATATATATGTACTGCGGTATCATTACTTCTCAGTGGCCATTAGTGCTCACCGCAGGGAAGTCCTGCTGCCTGGAAATTGGCTTTGCTTCCTAGGAAACCTGGGGAAAATGCTGCCCTAGTTAATGCTGCTGTAGGTTTTAGGAGAAGCTTGAATTAAAAAAAAAAATACAAAAAAAAAATACAGGGTTTTCTTTCAAAATCTGCTCTTGAATAAATTAGTTTGCATCCAGAACTGGCATCTGTTTTCCTTGGCTCAGAGATTTTTCCTGAAGTGTTTAGGTATGCAGCTCACACTGAAACTGGTACCTAAAATCTGAGTGGTTTTGAGAGTCATTCCTGTGTTGAGTTAAAACAGAACTACTGTCTTAATCCAAAAATTTTAAATACAGAAATAATGTAGGGTCAGGACCCCCAGGGAGCAGGAAAAGATGGAGACTTGGCCATCAGATGTCATGAGGTGAATACCTGTTTAGAAGAGCTAAGTGGCCTGGTGTTCAGTAATGTGCCATCTAACAATAAACCTCTTTTATACTTGAGGAAGAAGCTGAAAGCCCTGGACCTGGGTCTGTTTCTGTTGGAGGTAGGTCTTGAGGAGGCATCTGCAGCCCTTTGGTCTGCTTTTATGATGTTTTTGGAATCTGTATTTAGAATTTCATCACTGGAAATTTCAGGCCTCATATCCTCTGCATTTCACTAGGGCTGTGGGTGATGTATTGGAAGAAACCTGGGCTAGATACTACAGATATGCTTAAGTACTAAACAAACCCACAATCCTCCTCTTCCTGCACGCCCTCTGAGCTCAGACCTCATTTGTATGGTACTTCTGCCTGATTATTGCAGTACTCCACCAGAAGGACTCCAATAATTCTATGACTGTATCTCCATCTTCCCAAGGATAACACAAAACTGTTGTGTTTGGTTCATGCTGTGCTGTATTGTTCATTTTCTTGCTCTTTGCTCCATCATTCACAAAGTGATTGGATTATACAGGACAACGTTAAAAAAAATCTTAATTTGATTCTGAAGTCAGGAAAAGCCTTTATAAATCTTTTATTTTGAAATAATACTTTATGGTTGGAAATTATGCATGCCTTCTGTAGGCTGCTTGGAAGTGTATAAATATAAAAGCCTCGTTCAGCTGTTTCTCTTTTGTAATTATAAAATGCATTAAAGTACAAATGTAGTTTTAAATCAAAGTTGTTCTCAAACTGTTTCTCATTGTTACATGCACTGGAAATAGGAAATTAATTCATGGCAGCTTATTAATCAGTAATGTTTGCTCATGCAGGTCATGCTGATTTATCTCCAGTTCACAGCTCGTTAGAAGGTATGTAGCACTTCAGTGATGTTGTTATTTAACATGTATGTTTTCATGGTGCTATTAATGCTCTCTGGATTCAGTTACTCCTGACATAAGAAAGATTTCAAAGATTATTAGCATAAAATTGCAAGTCTTTTCCCGTGGGTATTGCAGACATTAGGTCGAGTAATGCTTAGTAATAAATTTACCAATCTGGATTGTGGGCTCTGCTCCTAGGGTGTGCCCAGGGCTAGCTGAATCTGTATCCAGGTGTGTTTTCAGGTGTATGTATACACTCAGAGACAAGCATCCCAGATTTCCTCATCATAGCTATAGCTGGTACTCTTTAATTTACACTATCAGGAGATTTCATCAGTGTATTACCTGCTTTTCCTGATGTTAAATGGATGAGACAATACTGGAATAACCACTGATCCTCGTGGAACTCTGCTGGTGATGCCCTGGCAGCACAATGCTTAACCTTCTCAACAGGTACTCTCTACTAAAAGTTGTTGAGAGCCTGTTCTATACACAGAATTATTAGAAGAAAGTACTTTGTATCCTAGCACCACTATTTTTCATCAGAAGCTGTGGAAGGATCTGTTCCTTCAAAATCCAGTGTACAGCCTACATCTTTGGAAAAATTGGAAGGAATTTGTCTTAGATAAGTGGAAATTGTTTGTGGTTAATGGTATGATAAAAAATTGTTTTCTTGCAAGAGACTGTAATATAGCAGAATGTCCTGAATATTCAAAGGCTTTGTTGATTGTCTACATTCCATACAAAATGTTACTTGAGTACAGAAGACTATTACAAAATTAAGAGAGTTTAGTTTAAATTGTTTGAAGGATTTGAAAGTCTTGCCAAGAGGCTCAAAAGACCTTTAAAATTTGAATGTTTCCTCAGCTTTGAACACTCGATCTTTTTTAAAACTTGCTCCTGCAATTATCCAGCCTTGAATTCAGCTGGAATTTTGCACACATGAAAACAGCTCCTGTGCTTCCATGTGTGAGGAATAGAGATTTTAATAGAGACCAGTTTTGAAAACTCATCCCTGAAATGGTAGCAGAAGAGCCTGCATTTCACTGGGAAAGTCTGATGTGTAAGCTGTGTCGGGCAGACTCGTGAAGAATTTGAACCAGATATTTTTATAATACAATGACATCATCTTGTTCCCTGAGGTTTCCAGAAGTCTCACTGGCTCTCCCTGAACAGCAGCCTCCTCGTTTCTTTTAAGTCATTCTAAACAGAGTAGTTTCACTGAAACGGTGTCATAGACTTGTTTTAAAACTGCTGAATGAGATCCCAGAGTCTTGGGGTTTGTTTATAGGTAGAGCCTTGAATGAAAATTAGATAGCAGAGCCACAAAGGGCAGTTGTAATTTTTGCTCACTGCACAGGAGGGTGCTCAGCCTCTGTCTTTATCTGCTAGAAAGCAATTCCCGTGGTCAGTAGAACGAAGTGGAGAAGCTGTTTTCTGAACTGGTCTTTTCTCGTAGTGACATTGAAGGGGCTGTTAAATACAATTACTCACAAATACTCAGCTGTTAAAAATTTTTAGAAGGTGTGTGTTAACTGCTGTTGTAAGACCATTACAAAGGTATTTAGGTCAGATGTACTGTGATTATCATGCCCTGGGTAAGACGTTGGTATTCTAATGGGTGTCCTTAAAGGTGACAGAATTTTCAATAGAATCTTTGAAGTTTCTCAAAATTGCTTTTTTTCCAATCTGATGTGTTACTCTGGATGTGTGAATCCTGATGAAAATCGTTCTGTTTAATATTTACTTCTCTTGTATGTAAAAGTCTACCCTGAGTAGGTGTACTGGGTAGGGGGGAAGCAGGTTTGATAATTTATATTCCATCTGTAGTACCTGCTTATAGTTATAGCCTTAATTATTCTTTATTTCCCTTGGTAAATAGCAATATATTTTAGGCTGAAAAACCGAATTAATCTTATAACTTCTAAAATGAAAATGTTTACAAGCTGTATTTATTAATTTCAGTTAGTTTGTGTTTTATGGTGGTAAATTGTTTTATTGGAAGTGGGGAGGGACTTCTGTGGCACGTTGTTAATAGAAGCAAACACTGTTCTACTGGCACTGGTTCTGCTAGTACCTCAGGCTGAGGCATTGCTTCCTGGTAAGTACTTATGTAACTGCTCTGTGCCTGCTCTGGTTGGGTGGCAGCCTTGCAGAAAAAAAACCAACCCAACTCTCTACTTTGTAGTTATTTGTAATAATTCTTTGTAATTATTAAGCTGGTCTGACTATAACTGAACAAATGGTGAGGTAAAGAATCTTCTGGCATTAGCTGTCACTGCCTGTGCAGGGCAAATTTTGGTTTATAAGTGACTGAAAATGGACCAACTTTCTGTTTGCCATTTTAGAGCTCAGTTAAACAGATCTTGAGTGTTCTGGGCAGGTTTTAGTGAGTGAGTTAACACATTCTGTCTGAAAAGAATTTGTTAACCCTCTGACTTGTACAAGGTTACAAATCTCCTGGCTCTCTGAATGCATATCCATTTTAGTTGCTAAGAAAAAACAATTGTTTTTAAAAAGCATTACCGGTGTAGATAGTTTTCCAATATCTCTTTTGAGACATTCCAGGATAAATCCAAACTCTGAAACTGAGCAGGCAAAACCTTGTTTGTCATGTCAAATGGGATTTGTCCCATTAACGTCAGCACGTAAATATTGACCCAAGGGAAGCAAATATTTACCTCACTGATCAATAAAACTTGTTTTGCACTTCACAGAGTTAATATTTACTTATTGTTTTTAGGTTGGTGACAATATATAAGATTCTCTGTTTCTAATGGGATGAAGGGCTTTTTCACTGCTTTTCTCACTGAAAAAAAAAAAGGTTTTGTATTAACAGATGTGTGTTATTTTCTTAGGAAACTTTACTAACAAGTAAGACCATGTTTCCTATGTAATCAGATTATCCAGATTATGCTTATAACTTTTTGTATGTGAGGAAAGGATCATTAAAAACCAAAAAAAAACAGCAAATGAGTGGTGACCAAATATACTACTGAAATTGAAAGTAATTGTATAATGCTGTGAATTAGGAATTCCCTATCTGTTTTTTTCTGCTTGTTTTGTGTCTGTCAAGTTCTCTGCTAAAGGAAAATGTGCCATTATTCATTAAATAATTATTGGGTATTTTTACCATTCCTTGAATAAGATAAAATTATTAGACTGAAGGAGGACTTCAAACATCATGCAGGTTTTTGGTTTATAGAAATGTTTTTGGGAGTTAAATTCAGGTAAATCACCAACATGTCTTTAGGAAATGCTTGTCATCTAGACTCAGTGTATAATGTCTTGTATATCCCAGCTTCCCATGAAAGAATCATAGAAGCCAACTGTGGGTTCTGGGCTTTGTGGTGTGGCTTTGCTCTTTGGATTTTTTTTAGAGTTGGCATTTTGTAGTTCATGGTCAAATAGGTTAAAAGAAGAAAAAGAACTGAGGAAAGCAGGTGCTCACTGTACGTCCCCAACTTAACCATGCATATGTTTTCTTTGTAAAAATTAGGATGCAGATGTTCATTCAGGAGGCAAAGGTTTCTGGAATAAAAAGAGTACTCCTAATTTGAAATATTTTTTTTGGAAAGCAGCTACGAAGAGCCATTTCTCAGTGAAGTTAGAGCAAGTGCAGTAGTCCCTTTGTGAGGTAGGAGGAAATGCAGAGGGACCTTTAGAGCCTTCTAGCTGACTAGCCCAAGATTCCAAATGTGACACTTGATTTCCACAGAAGAATTTTTCCTCCCAGTCAATTCGTAGGTGTATCACAGCTGCCTGGATGGTTATTTTTCAGTGGTTTAGTTGTAATATAAATGGACATATGATAGTATGAGGTGTTCAACTTTCAACCTGCCAGAGGCTTTGTCTGCAGCATGTGGTGAAGAGATAGTGCCATCTACTCAGTGTCTGGTTAAAGGAGATAACACTGCTGTTTGTTAAGCAAGACACATTTGTTATCTTGCTGCAGTGTACACTTTTCTTGCAGTGGCATATTTAAAACCAGAAAATTCAGGCTGTTTGCATTTATGTCATGAAACAAAACTGTATTTTTGCCAAGGTCTCTAATTCTGTCCCTTAGTGGTGATTTTATAAATTGTCCAATCAGAGATGAGGGTGAGGCTATTTAATTAATTTAATCTTCTGGTCTGAGGTTTCAGTTAAAGTCTCTGAACTAAATCACAGCACAACCATATCCTTCAAACTGTCAAGTAAAACACTTGTTGGTGATAATGATGATCTTAATTTAAGAGAGAGTTCTGGCTCACTTAGTGCTTTTCCTCATTAATAGAAAGAATTAATGGAAGACTACTTACAAGAGTACTTTCTACTTAACTAAGAACTACTGAAGACTTAAAACACTGATGAAGGAATATTGGAATTAATCTTGGGCTCATATATAACTTATTTCAGAAGACATTATAATGATTAAGTGTGTAAACTTCCATGATTCAAAGTCTGGCCTTGTCTTCCCTATTTCCAGTAGAAAATGGCTTTCTTGTCCATCAGTTTCAGCTGAGTCTCCGACTGTTCATCCATCAAAAATACAAACAAAAAGTTTCCTAAGCCACTTCAGGCTCCAGCAAGTTAACAGACTCATTTTTATTGATGTGGCAGCTGAAGTGTTGAAATTTGTAAGTGAAAATCATAGGACTAGATTGTTGGGAGTTAGGCAGGAAAGGTATAGATAAGTACCTAAATAAAAAGCCTTTTTTGAGTGTTGCAGGAACTCCCAGTAACTGGGAGGTCTGAGCATGTCTGGGAAAAAGCAGGCTTCTAATATTTGTAAATAAGGATCTGGTTGCATAACTTCAAGAAAACTCTGAAAAGTTTGGTCTAGCACTCTGCAAGTCCTGCTTTTGATGCTGACTTTGTCACACCACACTGCTTGTGTGTCTGGGTTTGGTTTCAAATCATTATGGTTAGCATTTTGACAGTACCTTCCTGGAGAAGACCAAATGGAGTTGTCAGTTGTGGGCAAGGAACCTGTGGTTGAGGGTATACAGACCAACAAAAGTCTCTTCAGCTCAGTGAAAGGGGAGAGAGCTGGAGAACAACAGCACGAGGAGAGGGGACAGGTGACTGTGTCACTGCACTGTTAGGACTCCAACTGTGATGTAATAGATGCCCAAAACTTTTCTGTCTGTCTGTCTGTCTGTCTGTCTGCTTACCCACTTTTCCAAGGTGCACACACCTTACAGAACTTCTCTGTACAGATAATGTTTCTTTTGTGCCCCTTGTCAGAAAGGGTCTTTTGCAGTCTCCAGTGAGGCCAGGTTTGTGTTCAGTGCTTATGGAAAAACAACTAATTCAAGGCTTGCAGGAGGAGCTGGCCAGTTATTTTTAAGTTCTAAAAGCATCACAGTGATAACAGCAGCTGACCAGTGTTGGCCTGTATTTCTCTGTGCAACAGAACATTTTTTTTTTGTTGTTTGTTTGTTTGTTGGGGTTTTTTTTGCTTTTAACTTACTAAAAATATTTCAAAAATAGA
This sequence comes from Corythornis vintsioides, assembly GCA_025447755.1. Lineage (NCBI taxonomy): Eukaryota > Metazoa > Chordata > Aves > Coraciiformes > Alcedinidae > Corythornis > Corythornis vintsioides. The sequence goes on along the minus strand of JAOEGS010022485.1, from coordinate 22,735 downwards.
ATCTGTGAATCCTGCCCAGGGTCGTTCAGACATCTCCACAGATATTCAAAGAGAGACATGCAAGCAGATAAAAGACACTAAGCCATAAAATTATGGTCAACAAAAATCTTTTTTATTGTTTAGATCCTGATATAGTAATTGTTCTCTATTGGGCATAATTGGCACAGTGTTAAAATAGAATTGTAAAATGCATTTCTCTTTGATCCAAAATTTGAGCCTTTATACAGGTCACATAATTGTCTCCATACAGAACTATTTGTCTGTGACAGGTTAACAGGTGCCCATAATTCATGTCTGGGTTTTTAAAAGTTTTTTAAGCTGAACTTACTGCTGTCCAACTTAACCGAGTTAACAATTTTTCAGCCTCCAATGCTGCAGTAAAAATGTACTTCCTTAAATCTGGTTTGCTTGCAGACAGAGTCTGACAGAGTAGATTTAGTACAGCTGCAGTATTACCCTTCAAAACTCCCATGCTGCACAGTTTTCCCACATGCTCCATAAAAATGCTGTACAGTTTATCTCTCCCAGGCTCCTCTATGAGGGTATTAACTGACTGTATGCCTCCAGTTTGGGTAATGTTTTCATTTATATACAATAGATTTTTACACACCCAAATTGCTATTTATTGCAAAATAAGTATGGTAAAATAATACCCCCCCAATATTGGCTTAGTGTTAATCTTCAAACTGTGAAAGTCAATGGAAAATAAATTGGGAGAGGATTGGTGAAATTAAAGATGCAGAATCACAGAAGAAATTAATTGCTAGGGGATAAATTATGCTTGTATATATGTTCTTAACTAGTTATAAGACAATATAATGGAGAAAGTTTCTGCAATCATAAAAGACACAGCCTAGATTAATAATACTGTAACAGTGGGAAAGGGGGAAAATGCTCAAGAATTTGGGTCATTGTTTTTATTGTCTCCTATCACAACCCTGAGTTTTGTTACCTCAGTTTCTCCCACATTCTTGTTTTTTTTTGAGGAAGGTGCAATGGCTTCAGAACATACCAGCAAGTTTCTGAAGGTAGATTTGCAAGTTACACTTCAAAAGGAGGTGGGAAGAAATGTGAATGACTTTGAAGGTCTGAACTGTAGAACCCTGATGGTTTGGATGTTGTTGAGTTTCTAGCTAAGAACAAAGTGGATCAAAACAGAATTCACTCTTCAGTCCTTCCTCCTGCTCATACATGGTGGGACTGTGCTATTGACAATCCATCTCTAGGTCATTTAAACCTTAAAGGCTTCAGATGGCTTCTCTGCCTGTTCACTTTTACCAAACTTCAGCTTAGTTCTCTACACTGGATGGACCCTTTGAATTCGTGCTTCCCATGAAATTGTCTTCAAGATGTGTATTTTACAGACTGGGCTTCACTTAGGAAGACTTCTGGCAATGTAGATCATTGGGTTTATGGAGTAGATGGACTTTAGAGCCCTGTGATAGGTTAAAAAACAACAGGAGAACAGCCTCCTCCTTTCCTTTTTATGTTAAAGAAGTTCTGGGGTTTTTTTATCTTCTAAAAGATAAAAACAACAGAATAATAATATTTCTAAGGGAATATTTCCTAACCTTCATCTTACCAAGGGTCATTTTTTGAAGCCGTATCAGTTTTTCAGTCCAGGTTTGGAAATCCCTTCTCCCCTTCTTTATTCAGCCTTTAGTGGTCCCTCTCCTCCAGAAGAATCTCAGCTTGGATTTCTCACAGGGGTCAGCAGTGCAGAGAAAAATTCCTGCTGCTGCTGCTGCATCTCCTGTTGGGAGAGCAGAGCCCCGTGGGAGGAAAGAGCATCAACATTCTTCATAAAGCAGAGAAAATAGGTGCAGGCAAGTATTTTAAATTGAACTATAATGAAATTATTGTTTATGGCCCAGCTTCTACCTTCCATCCAGAATCTGTCATTTAGGTGATTGGGCCAGCAGGTGGCAAAGATAATTGAATTCAAGAAAATAAATAAGGAAGTAGGCTGGGGATTGTTTGCTAAAAAGAAGACATCTAGTTTACTAATTAGGAGGATTTATAGGATGCTGTACTTAAAAATAGATTATTATTGATAGCTCATCTTAATCATGAAAGTTACCTTATAGTTTCAGTGTTGCTGCAGCAGTGATTTCCATGGGTGTGGGGAGCAAATCTTGTGTTGATCCCCCTGGCATAGACAGTGGCATCTCAGAGGTGAAGGGGTGCAGCCTGAGTACCTCTGTGCCCTGGGTTGCAGTGTAGGTGTGGGTGTAGGAAAGAAGGAATTGTGTCCAGTTCTGTGTTAGCAATAACCAGAAACAACAGCCCTGCTACACTACACACTGTTATTTTCATCTGGAAACTGTATGGAAGGCTGCACAGAAATAATTTTATTAATTTAGAGGAGGTAACAGAAGATATGGTACATTACATTTGTCTGTGAATTAGGGAGAAAAAGAAAAGTTGGAATTCTTTTTAATTAATTATAAGAGAGTGTAAAAATCATAGGACTCTAGAAAACCAAAATGGAGATTGCTTCTGAAATTCTCATATATCCAAGTAGTGTTCTAAAGGTACTTTAATGGAAATCAGACATAAATATTAAACTAAAATATTTGTTTGAAGACTGCTGAAGTGGAAGTTAAATCAATCTTTTCTATATCTTTTTAAGGGAAGTGTTGACATCTGTGGCATTTCAGTCAATATCTGTCGTTAAAGTTGTTTTAACATTCTAAGCTCCATCAGCTACTGGTGAGCTCATCATGGCAGCCATGTGTGAGTTACACATTTCCCTGTGCTCTTACCTAATTCCTTCTCTGTGCTACACTTTGGAATAATTTGAATATGAAGTATATCAGGAAAACAGAGTTGTTTTGTTCGAAGTGGAGAACTCAAGCAGAACTATTCCTCACAGAAAGAACAAACACCCAGAGTGAATTGCCATGAAGGAGATTGCAGCTGAGATTGTAAATATTATTTTGAGAGTCTTAGATTTCCTTCTGACAGGAAAGAGCATTAAGGGATGTTTTTTTGAAATGCAGGAGAGTAATAACAAAAAAAAAAACACCCCATAAGATAAATTTGGCTCACCAGCCTTTTTGCTCTTTTGTGTCTAACATTCATTTCAGAGATATCAGTTGCATCGAGCTGAGGCTAATTTAGCTTCGTGTGCCTGGTGAAAGGGAGTTATTCACAAGGATCTGGTCCATTTTCTTCTGTCACCTAATATTTCTGTGTGTCTGTATAGTATTTCAACCAACCAAATACTTTTTTTTTTTTTTTTAACAACTTGGAGAAAAAGAAATGAAATATGACATTTTCAAAGTAAATATTTGTATATTCTTTCTCATTCAATTGTTCTGTAAAGCTTCTTTATTGCATATTCCTCCAAGTAATTTGTAGCAATGAAATGCAATGCTGATGTAAAATAGTCAATTAAAATTTAGACTGGAAAGAGATTAATTTCATTTGGTATTTCAGAGAGCTATGATTTAAGCTTTTTCTTTATGCCCAGCAACAAATGAATACCCAAGGAGTAGGAAAGCCACACACTGAAGTGTTGAGGCAAAGGCTCTGCAGAAGCTTTGGAAGAAGGTTCTTTAATACAGACTTGCACTTTGCATTCAACAGACCCATTTTGAGCAGGGGCTTATGATACCCCAAGAGGCTGGGATTTCTTGATTTGATAGAATCTAGAACTGGGCCATTCCCCATTTGTCTCAGCAAACACACCTTTCTGGTACTGGAACTTTCCTCTGCCCATGGCCTTTGTCTCTGAAAGACTCAAGTGTCTCACGGACTGTGGAAGTTACTTCAGCTCACTTAAGGTTTCACTGCAAAATGATTCGGACTTGGTGTCTTTTTGATGTAATACAAAGTTAGACTTCAGTATTTGTGCTACCTGGGGGTGTGCTTGTGTGTGTGTGTGCTTGTGTGTGTTTGTGTGTAACTCAGCTGAAGGGTTTTATGTAAAACGGCCTCCTTTGAATCTTTAAAGGAGCTGCCAACACACATTTGCCTGAGTTACTTCAGCAGTGGAGAAGAGAGGAAGAATTCCAAACACGTCATCCTGATTTCACAAGTCTGCAGAGATCTCCAAAGTGGACGTACCCATCTGCATTGGGGAGCAAAGAGCTCTCTGCTTCTGTTAGATGCAAATGCCTGCCCACTGCCTCTCCGTACCCATGGAATCCATAGATCCTCCTCTGGCTAGATGTACACTTTCTGGACTTCAGTCGCTGAACACAAAGCATAATTGTGTCTGAAGTGTCTGAGTGTTTATAGAAGCACACAAGATATAGATGAATATAGTTCTTTGGAAATAATGGAAATAGTAAATAACACTTGAGCAAATAAACTTGTGGTTCAGTTTCTGTTTCCATTTACCAGGCCCTTGAAAGCTGTGGAGTAAGGATGTGGTGATAAACAGGGACTGACAATCCATCTTGTTTTCATTCAATGACCAGTTTCTTACCACACTGATAAAGTAGATGTCTAGATTTCTGTGCAGATACAAAGATTCCTTATTCACAAAATTAATTCAGTTTAAGGAGTCAAGGTTGCAATTGTTATTAAAGGTAAGTGCTATTTTCTGATACTTAGATGTTAATATGAATTTTGATCTTAACAGCAATTATTATGCTAATTATCACTATATAACATGTTTTTAGCAGCACTTCTTAATGACACTGGTAAGACTGCAAACTCTGCCTTCTTCAGAGTGCCAATTACCTTTTTCTGAGTGTGGGTGTGTTTAGTAGAGCCTTTGTAGGTCCTGGCTACATGGATGGATCACCACAGTCTGTCCCATGACAGTGATCTACCAGCCTTACTCCTCCTACAAGTAGCCACCACTCAGTGTGTTTAGAGGTGGATGTCAAGCCCACGTGAAAGTAGCAGGGTGCAGAGAAGGGTCTCCAGTTAATGCAGACAGGTACAGCTGGGAGGGTGCCTCAACTTTGAGACCATATCCCACCGTATAGCCTGTACTAACATTTAGATATGGCTCCATATTTGCTGTTTTAGAAGGAAAACTAGGAGAGAGAATCTCTTGTTGTAAGGAGTCTGCATCCACAACTGCATAAATATATTGATAGACTTCAGCGACTAAAATCTCCTCGGAATCTGTTTCCTGAACTTGTTCCAGCTGTCACAGTTCCTTCCTGTAATTGAACTGTGCAATGTACCACTCCAGGCAATTGAGCTGAAACTAGACTTTACATTTAATGATGCTTTCATGTTGAGAGCTCAATTAGTAACCAAGTCTGGAAGAGCACAGCTCTATAGAACTTATCTTTCATTGCACTGGAACTCCATGGTGGGAGTGGTAGTATTCAGCTCCCTATTTACTGGTCATCCACCTTCATCATGAAACTTTCTCTTCTTTAGTTTTCCTTTTCTGTTCATTATGCTTTATATATATATATGTATGTGTATATATATGTATATGTGTGTATATATATAAAAAATTAAGCCTGGAACAAATTAAGGCAGAGTGCTATAAATAATTGACTTCTTAATTAGATAACTGATTTAGTTCCAGGACATAGCTTGTGTTGTAATTTCTATGAAATACAGTGGGCAAATACAGTGTAGTGTGGTGGGTTAACAGCATTGGTAGGCACAGGCTGTTTCTGTGATCCCACCACTAGCAGTCATGCTATCATGCCTGTCTTCTGCACTGCAGAAGCTGCTGCTGCTTTGATTGTTCCTTGCATCACAGAGTCATAGTTCAGCCTGTGTCCCTCTAGCTCTCATCCTTCCTCAGTGGGTGCAGCTCTGTAATTGCTTGAACTGACAAACAGCATTTGAAATCCAAATGAATGACACCTTTCTCTTGCATCTCCTTGAACATAAGTTTTCTCTTGTACAGCAGATAATTTGTCTCTGTATTTACAGTAATACCTTGGATCTGTTTAAATTGCTGTACCTTGCAACTGGGTTCTACAAATTCAAACCACCTCATGTAGCAAAACCACGTTCTCTTTGTTGTTGTTTTGCATTTGTGTACCCATGTAGGGTCCTTCTGGACTTCAGTTATAAAGGAGTAATTACACTATTTAAATATTAAACATCAAAGTTCTTCTTTTATTGTTAAACCAATATTAAAGTTGGGCAAAACTGATTTACAGTTTATGGCATTGCATTGCAGAGCTGCTGGTGTTGCAGCTGATGTCTTGTTTCAGCAATATTGGCACTGCCACAAGGGTCAGAAATGTAGAATTAAATTTAAAAAAAATTATTTGAGTTACACTTCAGTTAAATTATAAATTAATCTTTGTCTGTGAACTTCCAAGCTGTTAGAAAGGGCAAATGGCTGCAGCTTCCTATGAAACAATTCAAAGGCCTGATTTTTGTCAGTGTATTTCAGTGTAATAGAATTGAAAGTTGTGTGTGTCTTTCTCAGAAATTATTTAATCACTATATATTAGCTTTCATTGCACTTTTGATATATTTAAGTTCATAAACTTCTTATTGAAGAAATTGAATTTACCATTATCTTGTTACTTTTTATGAATAGAATAAGTCAATATCAGAGATGTTGGTTTGCACTGAATTGTTCATTTTAAGGGATGTTTAGACTTTACTGAAAGAAAATGGAAGATCTGATGTCCAGTCCCCATAGTTTGGTAACACTTTGGGATAGAACCTGTCCAAACCAGTAGTGCAGTACATGTCATCCAGAGATCAAAGGCTACTAAAATTCCCTAATGTTATTTGAAATTTAATATATTTTGCAGTATTCCAAATATATGACATTTAAATTCTTGCAGGTTGTTTTATGTTTATAATAGAAAGCTTTAATTTCATTATTAGGGAAATAACTCAGAATAAGACTAGTGGTGTGTTATATCAACTCTGTGTTGAAAACATTCATCTGATAGCTCCTTATTATAAACTCTTCCATAAGACTAGTCCTCATTCAGAAATTAACAGCAGATAAATGAGCACTGCTGTCTAAAATCTAATGCCCAGTTCTTAATATTTATGGTACCCACAAACCTGGAAAGAGAAGTAGCTGTTAAAATGCACTTCAGCAGGAAGAGCTGCCTCTTTAATTCAACCACAACTTTGCTTTGCAGGGGTTAGTTGAGCAGCTGCTCTTCCAAAAGAAAAGTGATCAACATTTTTAAGTCCTTTTGCTTCTAAGGAAATAACTTCTTCCACTTTAAGGCTGCAGTCCTCAAATAATCTGCACAAACCAGCTGCCTCCATCTACAGATTGGCAGTGCACTGTTAAGAAATATCACTGGGTTCATTTTATCACTGAATTTGAGGGATGTCGTTCCTCGCTTTGTTTGTTTAATGTATGTTTATTATTGTGAATCAGCTCGAGTTCCTCTCAGACTGTTACAGAAGTACATATAGTGGCTGTAAAAACTTGGGAATTCTTCCCCCAGTGTAACCCTGTGCTGAGAGCCCAGGCTCTGGGCTTGGCAGAGGCACTCTGCTCGGGTTCAGTGTTGGTCCTGCAGCCTTTCCTCACCCCTTCTGTAGGCATCTTTATTATTGTATTAAGTAGCTAATTAAATCTGCTCAGGTTAACCTTTCTTGATGAGTAGACGTAGGCATCTTATCCCCTGAAAAAGCTAATCAATTTTGGGTGGAACATCTTGTTCTTGTTTGAATAATTATCTTTGTTTACATTCGCACAGCATTAATCATTTGAACCTGACGTATTTTGGAAGGAAGGGGGCAGTGCCCATAGCAGGTTCCAAATGCTGTGTCTGTAAGTTACAAGGGAGGATGCATTGCCCTTCCTTCCTCTCTGTGAGCAAAATAGGAAGACATTTTGAATTTGTAATCCAGAATAAAAGCCGTGTTTTCAAAATACCCAAAGAACTGTAGTTTGTTTTCAAATAATTTTTATAAACAACTCCTCCAGGCTGATCAGCTGAACTTTGTTCCCTGGTAAAAATTCTTCAGCAGTAGCACTGCAGTATTTTCCTGGTAGAGTATTTTTCATTCTTTTCCAATTATTGCTGTTATTATTTTATAACTCAGTTTGTCTTTGTTCTGTGGTCTGCTCTTTTTTTGAATGCTAGTGAAAACTTCTTGGTAATTTTCCCTGTTCTTCCCCTCAGATTGGTATTTTCTGCCAATTTATCTGCCCTAAAGCCTTTTATTTTATTTTTTGTTTTGTTTTTATTGGGGGGGTAACAGCTGGATCATGTCTCACTACAACCATTGCCTTTATTGTCTGTGGGAGGAGTGTCAGGAGAGTCTCCCTAACAAATACTCTGTATGTTTTGGCTTCTGTCACCCCGTTGGAAAGCCTAAAAGGAGAGTGCAAAGTGCCCTTGGGCAGTTTTGGTGGCAGTTTCTCCCACCATCTTGCACCTGAGTCTCAGCAGCTCTTCTGACCCTTCTTTGGGAAGGACTCTATAGCTCAGTCAAAAGATGTTTAGATGTTTACATCTAAAGACATGTAAAAGATGTCTTTAGATGTACTAAAGACTGGTTTATTTTGGTCATGGAATAGGATGGCTAGAAACTATTGCTCCTCAGAAACAAAACTGGGATTACAGGAGGTCTGTAGCTCCATGGCCCAGAGAACAAGTAGGATGATAGGAATTATTAAAAAAGAAACAGGAAAAAAAGCACAAGGCACCATAAAGCCATCAAATATTTGCCTCTTGAGTTCTGTGTGTCTCCAAAAGCATATGTTCAAACAGAAAAAGCTGTGGAGAAGGGCAACAAATGCAACCAAAGATACAGCAGATTGTGAACCGTATTCCTGTATTCCTCCTACAATAGGCCTTACAGTCATTTAAAGAGAAAACTTTCATGTTATTCCTTTTCTGATTAAAATTGTCTTCTGTAACTGATTTTATGGTACATGTAAATATTATGGTTATCAGTCTTCACAGCTAAAGTAAGGCTTTTCTCTTTGGCAAGAGGGAGGCTGTACATGCAAATTCAGACTCCCAATGCATTTCCACTAATTCTGCCCTTATGTTCTGACAGAATTAGGAAAAAACTGTATTTTTCTGTGGTTTTTGTATCTTCTGGGTTATCTCTGTCTTTACATATCTTCTGTTCTTTGATTCTCACTTTATTTCTTGTTTCCTTATCGCTCCCGTTCTTTTTTTTTTTTTTTTTTTTGGTAGGTACATGTGTGGCTGCATTTTTCTTTTGTTTGCTCTGCCTTGAACTTTCTCCCAAATCCTTCAGTTTTCCTTTCTGTAGCTAGACTTGAATGTACACATGAATCACCTTCTCTCCTTACATTTCCATTTCCTTTCCTCTTCTGCTCCAGTATTTCTATTTTCTCTTTTCCTCCCTATTGTTACCTTTTTTTCCTAAGCATTTGTTGATATCTTTCTTTCCATTGGACTTCGTGGCTTCTTTTCAGTATTTTGTGCCTTAGCTCAGAAGGGAAGACTGAACAGGGATTTGGCCTTGAACTTTTTCTTAATAGTGCAAGACTAAGTAGAAACTACCTTAAAATTGTGGGTGGTGGGGTATCTCCTAACTGACCTGTGGCATGAAGATGACAGAGCAAATAAATTCTTGTTTAGCAAATTTAATTTCTCCTAAAGATTCAGATCCCATCCTTCCAGCTGGAAACAAGATAAAATAATGGGTTGTTACAAGCTGTTAAAATCTGAGACCAAGGACGGTGAATAGGCTGAAGTTATTCTATGAATTGTTCTGTTCTTTGTGGGAGGCTGTTACAATAAAGCAACAATATAAAAGAGAATTATATACAATTTAATGTAAAGCTGTTTGATGTCATTATGATATTTCTTCCTTGATTGTCTAACATTTGTGTACTTCTAAAAAGTTTTGCATTTTTTGGTTCTTTTTGAACATTATGAAAATTGTACTGAGAGGAGTAAATTCATCTGCATAAAATTGACTGCAAAGAGCAATTAGTCCTTCATTAATATGCAAATTTTGTCCAGTGCAAATTCATCTATATATGAGGCTTAAATATGCAAGTCAGTCTTGCTGTGCGAGAAGCCCAGATGCTTTTATTTACTTTGAAATTGAGGGATTTGGTTAATGATGTTGTTGACAGGAAAACTTGAATAAATTTGATGATCACCATCTTTCATATTAGATGAGGCCCACGGAAAAAAAATTACCAAGTAAAATGCCAATTTTATTTGGCAATTTCCTATTACCAATCTAGTAATAAAATGTAAGATACAAAGTAATAGAGTTAGATTTCCTAATGCAGTTATCCTGCGACTTAAACTGTTCCCCAAAGATAGAGCCATTTTTCTTAAACTTTGTTTTTCCAGAGGGTAAAGACATCTACATAAGCTGTATGAATAACATACTGCCTAGAGATTTAATGCTGGAAAGTTACCTCTGTTGCTTGTTTCATTTGGAGAGAGTAGATAAAGCCGGGAATAAAAAGCAGGAGCTTTGGAAATGGCCAATGTCATCATCTTCCATTAACTGCAGAGTCTGCTCAAGGTTTGGTGTTAAGGTTTGCTCTGAACTTAGAGAGCCAGACTGGAAGCTGAACCCAGAGCCTCTTCTCTTTGCATCACCTCAACTCATGAATAAACATTTTCTTAAGCATCTCTAAATCTTTCCAGCCTCAGTAACACAACTTCCTTACTGTCACCTCTCAACAGGGACTGCTTCAGAGAGGCCGGATGTTTTCTTGCCAATAAATCCAAGATGTGATGTGTCTTTACCCCTCTCCTGGTTTTGCCAGGAAGCCCGGCAGCCACCACACAGTCCTGTGTGGGTGGATGGGGTTCCCCTTGCCTTTGGTTGTCTGGTCTCATCTGCAAGGAGAGGGTGCCACATGCTATTCCTCTAGTGTTTCTTCCCTTTTCTTTCTCTGTAGTTCTCTCAAGACTAAATTTAGCTTTGGCTTAAGCAACCTGGTCTCTGAGTTCACTCAAGAACACTTTTTCCTGGACTGAATTGGGTCTCCTGCCTGCATGGGACAGCAGCACCTTCAAAATAACAGAGAAATGGGGTTTCAATGGACTCAACCCTGAGCAATTCATAAAGATGGAGTTGTAACTACCCGAGGACAAGTGAATACATTATGCTGTTTGACTTCTTGGCACAGCTGTTTGGGATATAAATCCTCACAGCAGCAAACAGTTAGTTTCCAAATCCTTCATGTGCTCTACTAGGCAAAAGTTTATAGAATGATGTTAAAGGAAAGAAAAAGAATTACTGAGACACTGAAGTTGATGTGCTGGCTCACAACCTGGTGTAGTTCTGCAGGTGAGTCCAAAAGCAGGAAAATAGAGACAGAACTGAGTATTTGAAGGTGGGTGTGTCTGTTGGTCCTGTAAAGACTGGTTATCCTAAGAGAAACTCTTTCCTTTCTTACCATCAGAATAAGGCTCTGACAGCTGCCAGAAGGCACAGCACAGAGGGTAGATTTGCAGTACTTAATAGTTTAGGAGGTGAGAAGTTCATTAAAAGGTGAAACTTTAAAAGACAACATCTTTGAGACTGAAATAGCCTTTGCCTTTGAGAACACCCAGTTGCTGGACAGTTTCTGGTGTTGTTCAGCACCATCCACAGCAATCTTGGCTTTCTGATCCAGCTTCCAAAAGAAGGAAAATATTATTTTTAAAATATGTAAACAGTAAGCATCTCAGCACTACCTGAAGTTGTCTCCTATCAGCTGTATAATCTTTATATTCTAGATTAATAAACACTTCAGCCTTGGAGTTTATTAGTTCAAAATTTATTTATTACCTCATAAAATCAAACCCCCTCCAGTTATCATCTAATTAAACTGCAGTACTGTGCATGCCATCTTTGGGGATGTATTAATAATGAAGTTATCTTCTGAAACAGTAATTACATACTTTGTGCATTCTTTTCCATACTTTTTTTTTTTTGCCCAGAGTCTATGTGATGAGTGGGGCAGACAGTGTTCCATTTTTTTGAGCTCCTCCAGACTCTAAGTATCCAAGGGTAAGCAGATTTTAAATTTTTTTTTTCTCTTAGTAAAAGAGGAAGAAATGTTTGTGCGTTTTTATTCTTGGGAAAGGGAAAGACCAATACCACTAGGCTATGAACAGTTATGAAACATGATTGTGCAAGTAATTTTAGCTCATGTTTTCTCCTCACTCTTTGAGGAGATTACTCACTGGAATAAAACCTACTTATGGGATCTTTTTTGTAAGGCAGTTCTTCCTGCAGTTGCCAGAAACTGAGGAAGATCACTTTCTGTGGAAGAGATTGTTCATTCACTGCACTGGTGGTGTAGGTTTCAAAAGAGGAAAATAGTCTCAAAGCTTTCCTCAGGAGAGACATTTACTTACCTTTTTTTTTTTTCTTTCTTTCTTTCAGTGGTAGGCATGCTTATTATATTGTAATTTATCTCTGTGCCTGTGCTTTGTCCTCCCATCTTCTCACAATGCACTGGCTGTTTGTTCATCGACACCATTTCTTTTGTTCATGTTTTATTTTACTGGTTACAGAGTCAGGTACTCTGAATCTTGGCACTTCCCTACAATGGAAGGGGCACGAGAGGCAGAACAGTTTGCACATACCTTCCATGTAGTATTTAAGTAGTTTATCTCTCTAGTTCAAGTACATCTGTTGAGCAATAATATGAGCATGTGATTCTTGTTGACACAAGCTCCTGCTCTACCTGACAGAAGTGGGGTTTCATTCTCTGTAATACTTCCAGATGCTGTAATCCAGAAGTTTATGTTTTTGGGATCCATCTGTTGGTGGAATGTCCTGCTCTATAGGTGACAGGTTGTGTTGTCGTTTTGTTGGCCTTTTGGTTCCTTCACTGCAGTTGTTGTGGCTGAGCAGGTATCTGTGTTTAGGGGAAGGGCATTTTCCATCTGTTCGGTCTTTCTGGCACGAGAAGTATTTTGGCTTCTCCCTGGTTTTATGCTCTGCAAGTTCATCAAGGTCTGCAGCCTTAGTGAAATCCCATTGCAAACTTACACTTCTGTGAACATGCCAGCATTCCAACCACATCCAGAACTTCACAAACATCAACCAATCTTCCAAAAAGTTATTTATTTAAAGAAGAGCATTTAACTGGTGTGCTAGAACTTTTAATAGACGGACAAATTTTTTTTATTGTGATATTAAGTATTGTGATATTAATTGTGAGTATCAACTGTGGTTTGAGTATCTCAAAGCTTTAGCTTCCTGAGCATATGAAAGCTGAGGGCTTCAGAGGAACAGTGGTCACCTTATTAAGCCATTGTTACAGTGCTTTCCCTTCTGACCTAGTGATGAGTAGTCAGTCCTTGCTGAGACTTGAGTGAATTGGCCAACACAGACAGTAACCCAGGTACAGTTATTACTTGCCAGCTTGTTATTTTAAAGCTTTACTTTCACACTCTGTTGTACATGTGACTTCTAGGAGGTTGCAAAGCAAGTCACAAACTATAGTCTGATTTCTGTGTTTCCAGTATGTTCCAGTATAATCCTATTTGCTGGGAATTTAGGGAAGGGGAAGGATAGTTTTTGGGTTTATTTCCCCCCCCCCCCTTCTTGTCCTCTGTATTTTGCAGTAATTGTTCTGAGTCTCTAAGTTCTCAGCTTATGAAAACCATGATGGCTGCTGATATAAAGAAGATGACATTAAACCTTAGCCTACTTCTGACAATAACTCTGGAGACAAGCACAACTCGAAGACAGATGTTATGAGCAACCTGTAAGTTCTGGTTCACAAAATATATAAGGAGCCAGAGATACTTCTGAACTTGCAAATTAAATTTATTCTCAATGTGATGGGTGAGCTCATTATCTGCTCTTCTTTCTAAATATAAAGTAAGGAGTGAAATGCCCATATAAAACACTTGACATGTTTTCTGCATTTCTGTGTTTGCCTAAAAAGTCATGAATAATTGACTTAATTTGATGTGCAAAATATAATGCGGGGATGAATTCTGATACATATCCGTGCCATGTTGGTTCTGTTAGGAAAGGCAAAAACTTCCAGAAAAGCAATAGCAATTAAAATCTTCCTAATCATCTTCTCATCAGTTTTTCTCCAAGGACATATATCTATAGGTGGATTTAACAGTGTTTGGGTTTTTCTCCCCCTGAATGGCTGTTTCTGTATGTGCTGTATTAGAAATCAAATCTACTTTATCACTTCAGGTGATAACCTGAACTAGGAACAGTTAACCTGAATAATTTACTTTTCAGACTTTTACAATTATTTAAATCTAGGTTAAAATAACTTTGAAAAAAATCCCTGCACATATTACAAATAACTTCCCATGTTACTAGCATTGTGAAGCAGAACAGGCAGGAACCAGCAGCAGAGTCAGATGTGATTGTAACAGAGAGATTGTAACAACATTTTATAAGTAATAGCTGGGATATAGTAAGACTTATGGTCTTAATTCACTCTTAGAATGCTTTTAACACAACTGAAGTTAATATGTTTAAAATCTAATTTATTGGCTTAACTTTTTTTTGCATTGCTTATTTTGGATGACAGGAACCAATTTTTTTTTCTTATTTTAAGACAATTTTTCACCAAATAGAGTGTCTATAGTTGTAGCAGAAAAAGGAAATTTATATGGGTAAAAAAGGATGAGTAATAATCCTCATTGGGTAGAAAAAAAAGTCAGTCTCTGAGGTTAGACTTAGTTCTGTATTAGTCTATTAATGTCTTGGAAGTCTGTATTTACGCCAGAAGATCCCTCAGCATTATGTAGACTGCTAACATTTGGTCACAGCATTTCAGCTAGATAGTTGGTGTATCCTTTTGCTGGAAAGAAACAGCTGGATATTTTCTGTCATAATGTGACCAATCCACCTCTGTTGTTGTCATTTTAATTGCTGTGGCTGTTTTTTTAAGTCCTCTACAGAAGGTCTTTGTAGTGACAAGCGAACAGTTTACGCTTCATAAGCAAACATAAAGAATGCTGCTGCTAATTGGAGAGGGAGTAATGCAGTTATGATTCCATCAACATTTAAGTTACATTGTGAAAGGACACGTTTTGGTTGTGTTTATGTTGCCACATAGAATTTTACTCAGGGTGAATTTGGTGGGGGAGAATTTATAACAGAAAAGACTAATTCTAGGGTGAGGGGGAAGGGAGGAAAGGATAGAAGTTAAATTTGTTTAACCCACATACACAGTATTAAAGGTCAGCATTTTATTACTCTTTTTGTTTATATATTATAGCTCTTCCTTAATTGCTGGCTTGTGGAGTAGCTGGGCTGTGCAAATTGAAAGACTGTTCAGCCTCCAAACAGCTCAATTTGCCCTGCCCTGAAGAACTGTAGCCACACAGGGTCATGCTGGAGAGGACTCTTCCAAAGTCATCAGTTTCTAAAAGGAAGGTGTAATTTAGTAATTGAGTCTTTTGTTCTTTGTTTTGTTTTGTTTTCCTAAGATATTCTCCATGTTCCATCTACAAACCTCCCATCTCCTGGCCCTTCAGAGCAGCAAGGTCTGAAGGACCTTGTTTTAAACCTTCCTTTTTTCATCAATTACATTTCCATGGAATACTCAGCTGTGGATTAGCAGCTTTACAGCTACATGCCCAAAGATCTTTCCTTTTAATGCTAATGTCTTTTTTTATTCCTACTTGCATCTCTTTTATTGGATGACAAATTATTTGGAGCCTCACCTTGAATAGTCTTGGGAGGGCCTAAGGTGCTTCCCTTTCCAGTTCACCGGTGAGCTTGTTGTGTTTTGAAAGAGAAAATATTCTCTAAACACAGGGAAATCAGAGCTATTGACATGAGAAGACTCAGAGAGATGACAGGGCTTCCCCCCAAACACTCTCTGTGATTGCTGAAGACATTCCAAGCCAGTCTAACGAAGTGTGCTGTCTGCCAGTCATTATGCTCTTCTTGGAAGACCATCTGTTGCACTTCAGATATGCGAGGTCTGCTCTCATTTACTGCACCAAACAAATCCCTCTCTTTGTCTGAGGTGCTGCAACTCCTGCCTGTGCACTCAAGGTAGTGCAGTGGTAAAGTGCAGGGTATTCTCTTGCACTAGAAATGAAAGGTATTTATTAATCTCAAATTTCAGGTGAATGTATTGTTTAAACTATTTTCAGAGCTTTGGAATGATTTTGATTTATTTGGCAACAAATAGTTAACAGCAACAACAAAAATCTGAAATATATTTTCTTTTAACTCATCCATAAGCACAGTGTAAGATTTTTGCTTCTGGTGAATGACCTTTCCCATTGAGGTGGTATCCAGAGTTGATGTATACTGACATTTGAATTGAAATTATCTTACTCTAAATTCTTTAATTAGCTGATTTTTATCTGAACCTAGTAATTCAAAGAAACTGTCAGTGGTTAAAAAAATAGACTAAGCAGCTTGAAATGCTAGAACCTTTCTTCCGATAAGTGCATGTCTTATACAGGGATGTAACACTTGGTTGTACAGTCTTTATTTGTGTGAGTTAATGAGGAACCTTTCCATGAGTAAAAGGTGCAAGATCAGGAATTAAGCAATGATTTGGTTTAGTTGTTTTTTTTGCTGTTGTGTTGTTTTTCCTGCTGAGATTCAGAGTATGTGCAGTTGTTCCATCTCAGATTGGAGAAAAATAAGTGTTGTATTTTCACAGCAGAGAAGTTCTGTTCAGAGATTTCCAACCAGAGAAACATCTAATTCTGGCTGATTAGGGAGGGAGCGGTCCTATCTTTTCCTCTTTCCCTTCTCCTCACTGCATAGCAGCTAATGTTCTGGTCAGAAGTAATAATATGTTAGATCTTGAATGTCAGTAGCCCCAGAGATTCTGACAAGACTATTCATGTGCATTCATACGTCTTAACCAAAGCTGACACTAAAGAGAGCAAGAATTCTCATATTCCTCTTTTTATTGCTGTGCATTAAACTCAGATTTTCTCTTGGAGACCTCTGCTAAAAATGACAGAACCACCACTTGGAAAAAAAAAAAAAAAAAAAGCATTCTTGCAGAATCTAAACAAAGGAGCTGAACACCAATATGTCACCCAGCAGAACCTCCTGTGAGAACTCTCAGTGCAAAGCTAAATTGTGTTTTACACCACAATTATGGACACCTTACAAATGCTAAGATGAAGACTAATGGGAAAGAAGCAGTCCCCCTAATCTTGTCTCCCATGGGAGCTTTGCTAGTGTCATTTTTAATTAAAAAGTAAGTGGTCTTCTAATTTCTTGAAACTATATGGCAAGCTCTTAAAGGAACACATGGATTCCAGTAACTAAGGGAGTTGTTTTCGGAGAAACACGGTGTAAATACTCTGCTTTCTCTTTTACTCTTGGACATATTTATATACATCCTTGTAGTACACCACAGTATACAGAACATGCTTGGGTAACTTTGCAATGATCTGATCATATTGTTAAAGCCTGAGAGATGTTTCTTTACAGTAGTGATATTTTTAATCTTTTTAGAATTGTTTGGCGGTAGTGACTAATGCAGACTAGGTGGCTCTGGGCATCAAGCCATTTTTAGGTAGTTTAATTTGTTAAAAATGATCTTTCTTCCCACCCAAATCCCCTTGAAACCATTTGGAGAAGAGAACTGTTGAACAGTTGCCAATAATAAGTCCTGCTGAGACCTCTGTATCCTCCTGACAGAACTGCCGGTGCCAACTGGAGACTGACTGGCATGAGTTTGAACTCTGTACTGCTTGATATGTTTGCTTCACGTGGACCAATTACAATAATTACCACCTCTGCAGCTGAAGTTTAAGCATTCAGTCTGCACTTCATACCTCAGGTTGTTGGCAATATGTTCAATCCTATAATCTCAATTTTCTTTGAACTAATTAAGTACAAAAAAAATAGGAGAGAGTCTGAATGGAAATCAAAGGCTAAATAATGCCATTGTTTTTCACGTTGCTATTGTTCTTTAGCTGGGTTTCTTTTTAGCCTTTACTTCTGAAAGGCAACATCTTCTTTTAAGTTTGTCTACAGAGATTCACTAGGAGATGCTGTAGCCCGTTGACTTTTTATGTTTAACAGTGGAGTATCTTTTAATGGGAATGAAAAAGCAATGGGAAGTCCTTTGTCTTTTGATGTTTTTCAATATATAATTATTCTTTTCTAAAGAAATATTTCAGACTAAAGCAGGGAATCATCCATCCCTTCCTTACTACATTTGGCTGGATATTTCCACGGGACTATGTGAGAGTGTAAGGACAGAATACCAGGACCAGGCAATGCCATTAATGACCCTGTTCCTAACAATTCCATTGGTTTAAATCTGATGCAACTGGGATCATCTCACCTCAAAACCAACAGTTTTTGTCTTAGACAAAGATGAACTTCATCTCAGGCACAAACTGTATCTTTCCTCATATGAATGCACTGCACAGTGCATATACTAAAATTTATATTAAAATCTCTTCTTGCAGTTTTCCTCTAGGGAGAGGAAGAGGGAAGGAAAAGGCTACATGTGACAGATGCTAATTATGCAGCTTAATGCACTTCTGGAAGTTGCAGAGATGAGAACTATATAAGAACCTATCTGAAAAATAGAAAGCATATTTGCAATAGCATTTTTTTTCACAATGGTTTGTTCTGGGTTTTTTTTCCATCTGTTTCCTCCTTATTTTTAAGGAGGCTTTGTTTCCCATCTAGCATGTGGAGTATGCAAAGGACAAGTGATGTTTCGGGTGCAAAACTTGCCAAACATGGGTATGATTGGTGTGTGTGTGTTTTACTGTACTTGGTGCTGGACGTGTAACTGGGAAAGCTGGTGACTTGCAGGTATAAAGCAGGAAGGGAGTGACTCTGAAGATTGCTAGTTGATGGCTTAGTTTGCTTTCCTCTTCTGTCATTTTATTAATTCTTTATCCTCTAGTTCAGTTTACAGGAAAAATGAGCTGCTGCACTTGACTGTGCTGCGACCCTACAGAAGTATCTCGTGACTAATGTGTAAGTACTGACGAGCTGGAGCTCAAAACTCATTTTACAGCTAAGTAAACGGGGATACAAGAGCCGAGTTCCTCAGAACTGGGGAGCAAATGGCTGCCAAACCCAGCACCAGGGCAGCAAATGAATCCTCTCTGCCAGGGTCCAGGCAACAGAGGCGATCCCTGGCCAGGGCAAAGGCGGTGCCAACCTGCGAGCAGTGGGGGCATGCAGGACCACGTTGGCTCACGTGGAGTCGCCGTGCTGGATGCCAGATCCCGCTTTTTCCCGCTTCATAGGGAACACCACACCCGTACCGTGCGCTAACGCCGAACGCCGCTTGCTTGCATTGCCTCCAAAGTCCTGGATTTCTCCTTCGGGACGGGCGACACAGCAGCTCCTGTCTGGGCGGAGGGACAATCGCTCCAAGGGCCGCAGCGTCGCAGTGGAACTTGGGGCGGCTCTGCCTGCCCCTCAGCACCACGGCAGCGGGTTAGGAGCGAATCCTCCTCGCAGTCGCCGCGGAGAAAACCATCTGTTCCACTCGGGAAGGGCTGTGGTTCCGCACGGCCTCCCTCCTCCCCCCGCATCCCGGCTCCCTCCCCAGCTGCCGTGTTTCGATGAGCAGTGAGGGAATGAAGCTCCTGCGTTAAAAATACTCTGGTTCTATTTAGATAAAAAGAAGAATCTTACTTGCCTACACTGACATACAAAAATAGTCTTAGTGTGAGTAAATCTTCAAAGTTGCTCTTGGTGAAAATATCCTGCCTCACTTTTTTTTTTTTTTTTTTTTTGGGCACTTTTTTATATAAAATTATTTATATATTGTCCTCTCTACCTCCTACTCCATCGAGCCACTGGCAGAAGGTTGCTGCTTGTCTTGTTTCCGAGTCCTGAAATAATTTGCAGGGCCTTTGAAACATCATCGTGTTGCACAGTTGTGATGCAACGTGCTGCTGTTGCATGAACCTCTCGCATTCTAAGGGCAATGTCACGTTAGCAGAGACATTCAAGTCTTTCTTTTACTTGAGGCACTTTACCCTGGTTTGTATTTTCATTTTAAGTTTGCAGTCAAAAAAAACCCAAAAGTTGTGCAGTAGTGACTTAAAATTTTACATTCCACATGCAAAGCATTCCGTGGAAAATGACTGTGTAATAGGAGAGGATTAACAAGAAGCATCTACTTGCCAGATATATCTTAAAAATAGCTTTCACTGTAGCATCTTAATTCTGAATAATCTCAAAGCCCTTCTGCAAATCTGTGCATGTAGTAACAGAGAAACCACCTACTTCATCCTCACAAACCTGCATAATGTGTATCTGTGCACAGAAAATAAGTCATAGAATTTTGGAGTATGGGACTGCTCCAGCAGGTGTCTGTGGGACAGTGAAAGGTGTTTGTGGGACAGGAAAAGGTGTCTGTGGGACAGTGAGAACAGCCTCATGCACTAGAGCTGAACTCAGGCTTTCCGAATACTTCTGTTTCTTTCTAAAAAAGACTCCGAGATCCTTGGTATGGAATTTGCTCCATGGTGCAAAGCACCAGCACGTTACTGAGCCCAGCTCTTGAGACACCTCTGCCAAGAGGTGCAGCAGCGTGTGGATGCGGAGTTGGGGCAGCTGTTTTCTTTGTCAGGGGGACAGTCTGTGCCTGGACTTTGCCCTAGGATGAGTGGGGGTGCATGAAAAATGGGGGGGGGTGTATGAAAAATGCGCCCTGTGCAGTCCTCGGATGATTCCCAGGAGGGAAAAGCAGCCACTACGAGATCCCAGCGTTGAAGCCGATTCCAGTGTTGAAGCTCGAGCGGGGACTCGAACCTTTGACGCTTGATGCGTCCAACCCTGCGGCGCCAGCCCGCTGCGCCCGCTAGATGGCGGCCTTCCAACGAGGAAGGCGGGCGGCTCGCGGGCGCCAAGGCGGCCCCTGGCGGCCAGGCCGGTGCCCTGCAGCCGCGTTCCCCCGGCGGCGACGGCGGCCATCGCTGTGCCGCCCCACGTGACGGCGCGGCGGCCAATGAGAGCGCGGCAGGGGGGCCCCGAGTCTCGTCCCTGTGGCCGCCATTAAAGAAAAAGGGGCTCGGAATTAAACGGGAGAAGAATCCTCCCTCCCCCTCCCCGCTCCGGCCGCGACGCGACATGGGGGAGACTCGCTGAGGGGGAGCTGGCTCACCAGGATGCCGCGGCCGGGCAGCCGCCGACAGAGGCACCGCTGAGGGGAAGCGAGGAGGAGACCCGCCGGCGGGGGCTTGGGGGCACCGACTCCGCCAGCGGCAGCGGCAGCGGCGGCCGCCGCGTCTCCTCTGTCTCGGCGCACGGCGGCGACGGGGCCGGGAATTGTGGGGCCCCGACCCCTTCCCCCGCGGCCCTTCCGGCTGAGGAGATCCCGGGGCTCGGCCGCCGCCTCCCCGCCCTCCCGAGGAGACCTCGGGGAGGGGGCCCTCCGCCCACTGCCCCCGCGGGGACGCCGCAGCGGGGCGGCGCGGCACGGAGCGGAGCCTTCCCGCGGCAGCCGCCGGCTCGCCGGCCCTCCGGAGACCCCTCACCTGAGGAGAGCCGGAGCCCCCGCCCTGCCGGGTGGGTCTTGGGGCTCGTTCTCTTCCCCCCGCAGAAGAGACCGCTCCGTTTGAAGACTATATTTTTATATTTTTCTCCTAATCCATTTTTTTCTCTTTTTTTTTCTTTCTTTTTTCTTTTTTTTTTTCTCCCCCTCCTCCTTTATTTTTTAAGGGACCGGCCTCACAGCTGGGCTGGTCCCTCCCCGACTCGCCTCCCCCTCCCGCTCGGAGGGGTCTTGCGGGGTTTGGCGTGGTGGAGGGGGCCCTCCCTGCTTCGGATCCCCCCCCTTCCTCCTACTCTCGGCGGTAACTTGGCGGGGTCCGGGCTCCCCTGAAGACCCGCCCAGCCGTGTGGACTTTTGGGGCTCCCTCGGCCCCGGAGGACAGCTGGGGGAGGAAGGGGGGGACCGAGCCTCCCTGAAGATACGCTGCGATTCACCCCTTCCTCCTTCCCCGAAAAGACTGGGGATCGGCCTCTGGGAGACTCCTCCATCCTTCCCCGAAGAGACTTCGAGGGTCACCCGCAATTTCCTCCTTCCACCCCTCTACCCCTCCCTCTCTTCTTTCCCCACGAAAGGATTTTTATCCAACGGAGGATATTTTGGTTTCGCCCTATCTGCGAAGATTGTTTCTTTTTGGGGAGGGGGGGTTTCCCCAGGGGAATTTAATCCCCCGCTGGGCTGCCGAGGAGACTTTTGCGGCCTTTCTCTCAAGGAATACCTTCCCCCTCCCCTGCCCCCGCAGATGTTTTTTGGGGTACACCCCAGGAAAATATTTCTTGTCCTGCTTTTATGAATTCTTCAGACTCGCCTTGCTTCTGGCCCCTAAAGTTTTGGGTTTATGAATTTAAATTTTAATTTATTTGGAATATTTTTTTGGAGCAGGGGAGAAGAATCTGACCCCCCCACACCCTGTTGCCCTCGGACTCCGAAGAGACGAGCCTGGATTTTTCTCTCTCCCACAGCCAATCCTTCCCAGTCATTCCACAATTTGCCCCTTTCTCATCTGATGACTAAAGAAACAGGAGGAAGAGGAGGGAGGTTTACTGGATTAATTGCCCCCCACTGGATTATTTATTTTTTCCTACTTCTCTTACTTGGCATCTGAGAAAAGAGGAAGGAGGGATGTCAACTGATTTTTTACCCCTAACCCCCCTGGATTAATTACCCCATTTTTGTTCTTGTTGGATCAATTACCCCTTCACCTTACCTCCTCTCCCTCCCCTCCTTATGCGAATGAGAAGACAAGAGGAACAGGGAGGATTTTGATCTTAATCTCCCGTCGTTGGATTACTTCCCACCTCCCTCTTTCTGTTCTCCCCTTCCACGGTGGCTTTACCCCCCCGTTTGATATCCAGAAGCAGAGAAAGCGTTTCGTGTTTCTCTATATTTTTAATATTTTTTTAAAATATTTTTTTTAATTTATTTTTT
>JAOEGS010022484.1:15165-29472 GCA_025447755.1 Corythornis vintsioides | reverse complement strand
TTTTTTTAATATATATAAACAACTTAAATATCTAATAAGTCAGGATAATATCAGTAATTCAGAGACAGACTGTGGGTGGGTCTTCAGAGAACAGCAGAGAGCACCATACTGGGAGCTTGCTCAGCATTTTCCCCATACTGTAGTATGTACATTGATGGAAAGTAGGCACCACAGGACATCAATCCCCTCAGCTTTAAAATAGCCCCTACCCACTGGCACTTCAATGTGCCTATGCTTTGAAGAACACAGATACCCACACTGAAGGCCTCTGGCATCTTTCCCACATCCATTACTTTAAACACATCTGTGCTGGAGCAATATATATGCTCATAGCCTGATGCTGACTATATTCACACGTAAGTTGCACTCAGCAGCCTGGAAGAGGGGAGAAGGGAGGATGGAGGTGTAACCTCCTGATCACTGGCTGGAGGAAGATGAGGAGTACCCTAGGTCTCAGTAGGGGATGAATCCCACGCTTTTCACAGGATGCCAGAGCAGCAGGAGTGACGGGGATCAACAGCCACCACCATGTCAGCAGACCCGACTCAACAGCTCGCCCAAAGCTTTGCAGTTCTCAACCACTTTGGTATCACCCTCAGGCACGAAAGCTGTTTGGTATCTTGTCTGTCTGTCATCTGGTCTGAATCAGGGTGTCAGGGCTGATGGCCGGGAACCTTTGGAAAGTTTTTCAGCTCTCAGATAAACAGCAGTGAGCGTTCTCAGGACAACACATTCTGGAGCCCCAATCTTATCAGGGCACTTAGGACGCAGTCTGTATACACGTTTCAGGCCAGACAGCCAGAGCACACAAACAGCTATGAAGACCATGTTGACGGCTGCAGGTTTTGCTTGCTTTTTTCTTTCTTTTTTAGCCATCCTGATATAATAGGGAATGCTCTGCAGGGCTGGCAGGAGAGTGATGATTAAAGCCAGCTTTGCAGAGATTGATGCAAAACCTAATAGCCTTGAGTGCCTTTACAGCTAACAGGCTCATCACATTGTCTCGTGGGGATGGTGGTAGGGAAAAGAAGCCCAGGTCATCTGTTTGGATGTGAGGAGGGAATGTGAGAGCATTTTGAGTCCCCCTGTTCCCTGCACACAGCTTAAAGAGAGCATTGCACAGCTTTTGAAGAAGCAGCTTGGTGCATTGCTGGTGTGCAGCCCCCGTTCATCCTGCACTGCCAGGAGAGGGTAAGCCAGGCTGGCAGTGACAGTGTGGCCATGGGGCTTCTGTTTTTGTTTGGCTCAGCTTTGTCTAAGCAAAATCAGCCTGCTCTGTGTGTTATAAACTTAGCCTCAGTCCTTAGTTTGCATTCACAAGTGGCTGCGTAGTTTGTAAAAACTGATCCCACTGCTGTGACGCTGAGAGCTCAAAACCACAGGAAACAGAAATAAGCTCTTATTTAAAAAAAAAAAAATAAATTCAACAAGAACAAGTATCTTTTCATGGCTTTTGTTTAAGTAAGGTCAGGGAGTTGTAACTTAAATCTGTGCATTACAGTTTGGGGTTGGAAAAATCAATGTGTTTCACACCTACATTAATGTTGTTACCTAGAACACCTCCTCCTCCTTCCTGTCTCTGCCTGGAGACTTCCCTGCTGCTCAGTTCCTGCTAGCGGATCTCTGTGATCTTCCTCCATCAAAACAAGCTCCCCCGCTAAATTCATTACAGCCAAAGGATGTGATGGATGTGAGCCCACACATCAGCTCCAACTTCACGTTGAAGTCAGATGTGAACTTCAGGTGAACTCCCACATATGGTGAGAGAGATGATGCCTGATCCCAGGCTCCTCTTTCCTACCTCTTCTGAGGTTTGTACAGGATGCTGTCATATCCAGGTCTGTTTAACTCTGCCTCCACCTCCTCTTCCCTGTTGCTTTGGGATGGAGTTGTGAACAAGATCAGGTTGAGCAAGGAACATAATGGGCTTTAGGCAGATTGCCAGTAACCAACCTTGGACGTATAAGGGGAAAAAATAGTCAAAGCCCACTAGTTTTGCAAGCAGAAGGGCAAGATCTCAAGGTAAAGCTGCATCTTCCCATTGCTGCCCCCACTTCCTTCCAGTCCCCCATGCATAAGTGTGATTTTTGGAGAATGTTTGTAGCATTAGTGATGGAAATACTTTCTCTGGTCTGGCTTTGCTGCTCTAGGTGATCAGTGTTTGCCAAGCTCTTCTTGGGGCATCTGTGGAACGTGTCACCACTGAATGAAAGCTGAAAGCCTAATTAAAGGTCATAAGAGCTAAAATATTGCATTTTAAGGTGATGTTTGTGCAAGTCCATTTTGGGTTGGATGTAGGCACGACAGTGCAATCCCTGCAGTACTGCTGTACTGTTTCTGGTTATTAAAGGTGCTGCTGGGGATGCATCTTTGTAACCAGGAAACCAAGCATAAAACTTCATGAGCTTTTATTGGCAGTTCTTGATTTAGCTATGATTTTCTTATTTTTTCCTTTATTACTTCTGTTAAGACATTCTAATATTTCCAGGTTCCTTTTATCCTAAACAAAGCAATCTCCTTCCCTAACAGCCTTTACAAACTAAGAATCAGAATTCTACTAAAATCTGCCCCTTGGTAGCTGACATAAGGACAGACAAGACATTGCTAAGAAAGGATAAAATATTGTTCACTTTTTCCTGCACTTAACTGTTCTGTTCACAGGTTACCTATATAAACCTATATAAGGCTATATATAGCCTGTAGCCTTACAGGTATAAGCCAATATTGTCATCTTACATAAATAGGTCTGATTTATTTTTAACCCTTCTATCTCCTACTTTTTCATACTTCTTTCTCCATCATCTGTCTTCTTCTTTTCTTAACTGTTTGCAGAAATCAATACATGGCACGAAGTTTCCAAAGTAACAAAGACACACTCTTGCTATGGTCAAGGCCACTTCTAGGGGTCTCATGGTCCATAGCTTCCTCTGCCTCGTGGAGGGAGTGGTATTGGAATGTTGCTGTCGGGACTCAGACGGCTCAGAGTTTCAGTTTCCTTTCATCATCAGAGAGATGGATATGCTCTTCCAGTAGGCTCTTGACAGCATTTGGTACTGCTTATTTTTGATCTTTATTACACCAGGGATCAGAGACCTGAGCACTCACACTGAAGCTTCTTTTATAAAGTCACTTGACATCTTCATCCCAAGTTTCCTGTGTTATCTAGTATGAGAACACACTTTCAGATAAACATCTGTCTGAGGCTTATCTGGGGTCAGATTATGTTCACAGAGAGCAAGTGAAGAATACAGGAATTTAAAACTTTTCCTTCTGTTAAAAATTAGTTTAAACTTTACGTAATCTGAAAAAGCAGAATGACAAACTTAATTCAACATTCAATGAAGTTGTTTAAAAACTTCTTCCTGAGGTAGGAGCTGACCTTTTCCCAAATAACAAAATGCCAGTGGCTTCTGTCAGAGGTACTCTCAAAAATTACAGTTAGGTGATTTTATGTCATCTCTCCCCACAGCTCCTATAGGAGCTGGTTTTCTCAAGGCCTGACTGTATTTATCCTTATGATAACCCTGAAGGGAGCCAAAATGAAATCGTTCCTATTTCACCTGTTGCTAAAGAGAGAGCTAGAAGAATGAACCTTGAAGTTTTAAGCCACTATGAAGTAGTTTATCTGTGCAGATAAACAGTGGGCATGAATCCAGGCATGGAGTATAGGCCCTCATGTCTTTGGACATGAACATATGGATAAGCTGTCCATAGGGTGGCTATGGTGAATTACCTTATGCCAAGGACATAGTGTAGATGTTGAATCTGTGGCTGTAGCTGCAGCCACACAATGGGGTGGACAGAGGCAGGATGAGACTCTTCAGCCAATGAACCTCAGCTGAACTATTGCTCCAGGCTGTCTTTAAGTTAATTGAGAGAAATAGGTGCCTCTACAGTGTGATTCATCTTCTCATAATATGGCTGTCAATGGGGAATTGCTCTCTGAAATTGCCTGGTTCTATTGGCTCCCACTAGAGCAGAGGGTCTCTATCTCAGCCTGAGACATCAGTTTTAGGTGAGAAATTCATAGCAAGGAATCAAACTGGATTCTGCTCAGTGCTGCCTTTCCCCTGGAGCAAACTTTCCTATGGCTTTGCATTACCCAGGGCACATCACCTTCATATCTCAAAGCAGCTGGCAAAGTTTTAGTGCTCTAAAACCCACCTCTATGGCTAAAACAAATTATACTCCACAGGGGAGACACTAAGCAAGTCCACAAAAGGTTTACCTGCCTTCAGAGGGTTTACTCCAACCTTTAGACCTTGTTGCTGAGCAAGCTGGCAGAGTTAGAGGGGAAACTGCCTCACATAAAATATTTTACAAGAATGTAAAAGGTTTTACTTATTATTTATTTAAAAGAATCTCACTTGTGAATAAATCACAGAAGAAAGGACTACGTTGCAGTGACATAATCCATGAGCAGTGAGCATCCCTGAAGGCAAGCATTCAGCTATTCAGCCTTAAAAACACTAAAAGCAGTAAAGAGAAACACAATCCATGTCTGAATTTTCTAATTCCCTCAAAGTTTAGATTCTCCATAATTTAATTTCATTAAGTGTTTCATTAAGTGTTTTCCAGCAGGAGTTGTGGTGAGGAGGCAAAAACTTTCAGTTTACAAACACTGGCACAATCTTTCTTTGTAGGATTAAATAAAAGTGTCCCAGGCTTCATCAGTGCAGTTCAACTCCTTATTTTGCATCCAAGAACAAGCATTACATGTTGCATTTGCAGAACTTATTTTACCCCCATCCCTGTTTAGTAGTCTTGTATATCATAAACACAATCAAAGCAAGATACAGCCTCACTTAGCGTGGCTTTACTTGTATAATTGGCCCTTCCCTCAGTAAATACCCTCAGTAAATAACAGCTGGTGATATTTCTTGGGTAGACAGCTGTGTGCAGCTACTGCAAGGAGCAGCAGCTCTTGGCTGCCTGTGCCTGCAATTGAAATGTCACAGGGGCAATGGAAGATGAGCTGCTGGGTCAGACTGTGGCTCCCACACCCTGCAGAGAGCAGACTGTTCAGGCATCAAGAGGTTTTTTTTTTGGGGGGATTGAAAGAGCTCATTCTCCCCTACTCATGGGTAGGCAGTGCAGCTCAGCCCTGAGGCTGGATCAGGGAAGGTGGGAAAAGCTACCAGGCTGCATAGGGAAGAACCCTTTGTTGGCTGTCATCATCTCACAAGGCTCCATCAGGCAAAATGCAAGCGAGTAGCACCCTACCCTTGTGTCTGGGTAGCCAATGGGAGCTCGTAATGTTTGCTCACACTAATTAGGAGCTCAGTCAGTGTTCCTGTAATTATAGATTCTACAAGAGGCAGCTCTCATTTCTTGTGAGGTTATCCAAATTCCAGACACCCTATTTTATCCAGAAGTACTGAAATGGTGCTTTGGAGAAGGACCCAAGAGGTTAATGGTTGTATCTGCTCTTCTATTAGCAACAGGAAAAAGGCTGTTAATAATATTCCCAAAAAGCAGGCCCTTTGAGTACACATTACTGTCCAAGTAAAATTATTCTGTAGTACCTCTTTCTTGTGTTTTCACTCCTGTTCTTTAACAACTGTTTTATTTTTAGCAGGAATATAGTGATATGGTTGAAATGAGCTAGCCAGAACACCCTTTCTGAAGTAATAGTCCAAATACTAGAATAGGAAGGCATTGGCCCTGAGAGTCAGCTCTTTTCTTGTGAGGCCGATGGTAGGTTTGAAGAGAGCCTGACTTCCATCATGCAGGCATTTTCTCATACTGAGTGGCTAACAACTTTCATCTCTGTAGGCAGGACACCTTTCCTAACCCTGTGATTTTTGATTCTTCTAAATACAACAAATATGGGTCAATGGCTTTTGGAGAGGTAAAACTCCAGAGCAATCCGGTACTGACACTGAAATAATTCCAGTGAAGAAGCCCAGTGGAAAGTGAGAGCAGCTGTGGCTGCTTCCACATCCACAAGCAATGCAGCTTGCTCACTGCCAGTGATCTTTAATCCTCTTTGACCTCTTGACTTTACATACCCAATAGTTGCTCAATGGAGTAATATCTGTGCGTTAGTGCCCATTCACTGGCAGTATTTTACAGGGTGACACAAAGTTGGGAAATGTATTCTCGGGAGCTACAGGCACAAAGGTTACTGAATGAAAATCCTATTTGCATTGGCACCGGTACCAGGTGTGTTTGTAAAGCTGGGAACGGGCTATCAAGAATGAAAGTGGGAAAAATTCTCTCTGCCTCCTGTGAAAATGCTGGCAGCCCAGGGGCACAGAGCCTGCGGGTGTGGTAATTCAGTATGGGCACTGCTTAATAAACAAAGTAAACATTTCAGACATCAAATAAAGGGATAAAACTAAATCAGCAGGCAACACAGAGTCTCTCTTAAGCTCAGAAGTAACAGAAGCCTTTAGGGCTGCACGAGAGCCATGGATGAAGGACCACAGCCTGTTAGTGCTTGCTCTTCAAATTACCTATTTTGCAGTAGCCTGTATTTTTCCCTGGATTTGAGTGTCTAGTGATTAGGTGTTTTAAACTTTTTTTTTTTTTGGAAGGATTTTTAAAAGCAAATTTTGTCTTATAGTGGGGAAAATGCCTGTCATGTTACAGCCTGAAAATAGGACCTGCAGATACTGAAAAGTCAGAAGCAAAAAGAAAAAAAATAGGTTGAATATTTTCTTGATTTAAAAAAAAAAATGGTTTCCTTCTCCCACCCTGCTCTTGGGGACAGGAAGGGAGAAAAAAAGGGCAGCCAGTCACAATCAGGACCACTTATGGTATTGAACCTAGCAGCTGAAGGGACTGTGCTCTGAAAGAGATGGAAGGTGCTTCAGACTGGAGTTACTGCTGGGCAGAAGGGTATTCTTGTGCATATATATTACACAGAGATATGAATAATATATATTTTAACAGATACTGACTGCTTTTTTTTTCCCTTTGAAAAGCTTGGGGGGGGTATTATTTCAATTTTTATTTATTGGTTTTTAATTAAAAGGTTTGGGGTTTTTTTTTTTACAAGATTGAGATTTGTTAATCACAAGCAAACATTTCTCACAACAGATGGCTTCACTGCAGAGTCAATTTCTTGGTGAAAAGGGATTTTGACAGATGAAAAGTGCTCAGCCTTCCTTTCTCCCAGTCTCTCCCTTTTGAACAGGAGCAGTGGCACTAGGGCTATGTGGTCAAAAATGTGTCAGCCACATGAGCCTCCCAGAGTGAACCTGGCTTGGAGAGGATACTAGCCTTGAGTGCTAGTATCCTCTAGATTTTAGTCCAGTGAAAATATGTACAGTAAAAATAATCCCCATGCTTTAAGCTTCCAGTGCTTTTAGGGGTGCTGTGATGTACAGCGTCCACCATGACCTGTAACCAGCCAGAAAATGTCTCCATGAGCCCTCCTGCTTGCAGTGGTCTATATCTTTATTGCAGAAGGAATGGCATTGGCCATGGAAAGACATTTGCCTTGTTTGGTTGTATTTGGTACAGCCTGAAGTACAATATTAAGGTTGAGTCTTCCACAGAGACTGAGAGACCCAACCCCTTTTTGTCAAGTCTATCCTAGGGAAAAGACTGAAAAGAAAGCAAAAAATCTGTTCTCCCCTACCCCCGAATCTACCGCAGAAAGCAAATCCTGCGCTAAGTACAAAGAAGGGTTAGGAGAACTGTGATCCTGTCTGGAAGCCACTTGTCCTGTCAGCTGAGCAATGTATCACTGTCAAAACCTTTGCACAACCCTATTGCTAATGGCTCTTGAATTAGGTGCATGCAGCACTGGCATCCAGAAGTCCTCTCTGGGCTGACCCCATACTTGGGAGGCCTGGCAATAGGTCACACCAAGGGCCAGCTCCACATACACATCTCACAGAAGGCATTTGCTTTAACAAGGCTAGTTGGAGCCTGTGGGGTCAAATCCAAGTCCTAGAGCACTGTCACTGCAGCTGACTTTTGACTGGAGTGGAGATGGCCCCTGGAGTCAGAGGCAGAATAATTTCTGCCTTCAGTTCCATATGTAGAAATACAAGTGCAGGACATTTCCCCGAGTTTCTACCCATGAATCTGAGCCCTTTACATCAAAAACTGGCAAAGCCTTTGGAGAAGCAATCTGAAGGACTTTGTGAATTGTTATTGAGGGAGGAGAAACAGGAGGGATTCCACCAGCTAGGTATCAATTGTATTTCAGAACATAATCCCTATACTTCAACACAGATTTAGAAATATGCTTTGCCCTGAACTCCACTTCCTCACGTTTTCCACAAATAATAGAAAAATATGGGGCTTACAAAGAAATAAGAGTTTTGTGGAATAGATCAGTTCCTGTCACCGTTTTATATGCAGTCATGATGTTAGTCACTAAGCATCATCTGAAGGCAGGTATGAACTTAACAGCAAGAAAAATTATGGTGTTCTTTGAAAGACCCTTTCTAATGTCTACCACCCATGCTGGGGCAAGAGACAAAATTAAAATGTGAATTTACTATTCAGTTTCCAGGGTTGTTCACTCAGCTCAACACAAGTTAAATGTCAAGGAGATGTAATAAAGGGGTACAAAGCTAGAAGCAGTGAAACTGAAACTCATTAACATCATTATTCACCAACGGTTTATCCCACTGATGTCCTTGCAGAGCAGGTCATGGACAGAGTAGATTTATTTAATTAATGAAGGAGATACTTAAAAAATGACAAGCTTCTGGAAGTGCCAAGGGCAAAGGTAACTCAAGGCTGCCTGAGGTTGTGCTACTGTGGGGTACTACTACTCTTAGGGGTATTCATGTTTCTGAAACTTTCTAGCCTCATATAAGCATGTGCATGTCTGACTAAATACAGGGAAGGAAAAAGAATTTATGGATAACATACATGGAGGAGGGACTCCCTTAGAAGCCATAGATGTGGGCTGCTTTCTAGGGAGGGAGGAAGTAAAACAGATGCATTGTGACCTGCCTGACCCATGATTTATGTCTATGACAGGTTGCAAATCAGCATCACGCAGCATCATCCCTGAAACAGCTCTCCCACTATTGTTTGGGTTTGGGTTTTGTCATTTGTTTTGTTTTCCAAATAGGAAAAAAATATTGCAGACCTTTAAAATTGCATTTGGACATAAACCTGCTAAATGGGTTCTCTGACAGGGCTGATACTGTAATTATGGCGCGTGTTGTGCAGTAGCTCTTCCCAGTCATTCCTAATCTGCTGCGCTGGAGGAGTAGGGAGAAGCTGTCAGTGGTGGTGTGCAGCAGCATAACCCAGCTCCCTGGCTGCCAGCCAGCACGGATATAAGACATTTATTCATTAGGTGTTTCTGTGACAGACCCCAGAGAAACTTTCCAGAGCATTTGTGGCACCAGAGCTGCAGTTTGCACCACCTCCACTGTATGTAGGCATTGCCAACCCTCTCCTTCAGCACCCAGCTTTGGAGGACAGACCTCTGGGTGTCACACTGTGGAGCAGAGCTCATCTCTCTTCCAGTGAGGGTTGTCCTTCTTGCATCTAGTCAAGTGACCCTTGCTTGAATATGTGGACTCCAGCCAGAGCATAGATGAGTTTCCCAGCACTGTGGATGCATTGCTTGAACTGGTTGCATGCCTCAAACCTGTTCTTGATGGTTGATGCAATTAACAGGCATTGGTATAAAAGGACTACAATTTGGATTTGCTCACTCTTGGGTGAATTTCAACAGGAAACTTCAGCTGATAGGATATAGCACATTGTCTCTGAAAAGATTGCCTCTGAACAGGGAAAAGTCCCTTTTCCACTGGATCCCCAGGGAGCACCAAGTCACAGTGAGGTCGCAGAACTTATCTCCAAGGTGCTAGATGATCCCTCCTCCTCTCAGAAGTCCGAGGGTCTCACACTGACAGCTGTGCTCTTGAGGTATTGCAGAGCTGTCTGTGATAAGGGCAGTGTTCACGTGTACGTGACAAAGAGCTGCAGTGGAGGCCAAGCCCAAGTTCAGCCAGGCTGTAACCCAGGAGCTGATGGTTACATCAAACCTCAATGCCTTCTGCTCAGAGCAGGGCATGCATCCTTCACCTTGTCTTCTCCACAGCAGCAGGTACCCAAACCCCACACTTGGTGTCCTCAAAACACACTTGAGAAAACCTGATGCCCGTGTTGTTGGGGCGGCTCTGTGCGAACAAGAGCTACTGTGCTGGTGACAGCTGATGAATTCACAGTGTCCCCAGTGTGACAGCAGCAGCTGCAGCTGAGCCCAGAGACATTCCTTAGCCACAAAGTGAGTCGGCAGAATTGTTAATCTCAGGGCAGTAATGATCTGAGAAGGAAACTATGAAACAGACACGGGCTGATGTTTGGCCAGAGCAGTGGGGGTATCTCCCATTCCCACCCTCAATATAAAACCCAACTACAGGGGTTGTAGAAGCTCTGCATGGGGCAAGCTTGGGAAGAGTGACTGCATATGCTTCATTGCTGCTTTGTCCTGTTTTCTCTATCTTCTGGCGTTTTTAAGAGAGAGTTTTGTGAGGCAGAAGGTTGATCCAGGGGGATGGGTTGTCCAGGGAGTGCCCAGTCATAACCAAGGTCTAGGGAAGGTGGATATGAATGTTGATCATGGTCATAGGTCATGTGATGCCTTCTGCTGTTCCCAGAAATCATCTGCAGTTTCTAAACCAACTAAAATACCAACTAAGCAATTCCTCTAGCATACAGGTCTCTGCTTCTGCATGTCAGTGACTGCCTTAGACATCATAATAAGTTTTGAATCCTTCTTAACCACATTTTTCCCTTTAGGGAGCTGATGCATGTGGAAATGTCAGAACAGGCATTCTTTTCCCACAGGTCATGCTGATGAGCATCACTGAAACATCTTCATCCTTGAGCCACCCCAGTAGGTGACTTTCCATATTAAGTAATGTCATGTTCCTCAGCAGAGACAGACAAGGGCCAGGCCAGCACGCAACATTCAAGTTAATGGATTTGATCTTCAGCTGATCTTCAGGACACCCCTAATAGTCCACGGAGCAATGCTCTGTGACTGCAGCTTCAAAGATGCTGCAATCCCAAATATTCCCAGAGTACTTCTTAGATAAAGCAAAACACTTTAAGGGATGCCTGCTTGGCCTGGCTCTACCTCATCTTTCACTTTCACCAGGTGTGAGATCTACATGACAATTTATTTTCTGAAAAGTCTCCACCATTTCAAATCCTAGTGTGCTGCAGAAAATAACTAAGTGCTTTGTGGTTTATTTTTCTCTTCTATGGATAATTAAACTTTGCTTTATTCAAAGCCTTTCAAAGAACAGCTGGCAGAAAATAAACCCTCAAATTCCAAGAAATGAAGGAAGGGTTTCTTTTACAGAGACATCTAAATTACACATACTTCAAATCCAGAGCACCAGAACTGGCAAAAAAAGAGACATTTAAATAAGGGTCCCTTCTTCTGTGGTTGCCCACAAAGACATTACTATTACTGTTACTGGACAGTGCTGCAAAGCCATTTCTTAGTTCAATATAAATAGCCTTTTAAAATCCAAAGAAGTCTTTAAAAGGTCATCAAATTAGGTTAAGAGAAAAAAAAATAATCTACATTGTATTGAAACTGCTTTACAGACTAAGGGGAATATCTCATGGTTTTGGCTGTATTTGCTTCTATGATCCTTACTCTTCATTTCTTGCTTACAGTTGCACTGGGCTGCTGCTCTTACCAGGTGCATCTGCTGAGAAGAAACAAATGAGTAGACAACCTAGCACAGTGCCTTAAAGATACCTTGCCATCCTGTTATATAAACGTCAACATCACCCTTTTCAGCCAATTCCAGCATTTTCTAAACTCTGGTGGAGTTCACATTGAGCTGGAGGAAGAGAAGGTGGATTAGACATAGGCTTTTGTTTGTAGAAAGGATTTTTCAACCTCATGACCCTCTGACCCTCTCCCTCTCTCCATAGTTGTGTCCCACAGCTGACTCATTACCATGAGTAAGGAGCACATCAAAGATGTTCAGTCATACAGCCCAGCTGGATTTAATTAGTGGCATTTTTAATTAAACTTTACCATTACAGTGGTAGCAGAAGCATGTTTATATAGATAACCATTTAATGAAGATTTCCTTGGCATCAAGAAGACTTCAGCTTAATTACTTAGACCAACAGAAGTAGAACTTGGATGTATCTGGGAGCTGGTTGTAAGCACTGTTCGTAATTCAACCACCAAATTAAGTCTGCAAACAAAGGCATTTGCTATATATGCCATGGCTGTCCTGCAGCATTTACTGGCATGGTGGTTGTACAATTTGATGACAGCTGAGATACAGCTCTTAGGAGATTTTTCCTGTTTACATTAAACAACTGATTAGACCTACAATTACACTGTGATAATTGTTAGTCAGGAAGAAAGACTTCTGCTCTAAGAAGGCAGATAGTAGTATGTACCATAATATTAGATTCCCCTGAATTCTCAAACCAAGAGCCAGACTCAGAAGTTCCCCACATCTTGCTTGCTCTTGGAGGTGGGAAATGTGAACCTCATGGATCCTACCATGAGCAAGATCCATTATCTGTGTTGGAGGGCCCTGTTGCAGAAAAGGAGGAGCTGGTGAAGTTCCCCCTTCCAGGTTGTCCTTTCAGAAAAGAGACACTTGTCTGATTTGTGAGTCACTGCACGCTTGGAAGAGATGTCTAATTTGCCTGCTCATTGCCAGATGCATTCCAAGCTCATCATTTTCTACCAGGAGGCAGAGAGAACAGCCATTAAACCCAGCAGTGAAAGAAGAAAATCACATGCACAATTTGCTGCCTGTGCCTCTCCCTTGGGACTCCAGGGTTTAATGCAATTCGTCGTATCCCAGCCGGTGGTGCTGGGCTGCTTTTAATTAAAAAAAAAATTAAAGGATTTATGTTGGGATTAAATGGGATAATTATTGATTGATCTCTGCCTTCTAAATTGAAAAGCATTTGGATTAATCAGCTTTTAAGTAGGAAATCACTCAGCTCTGGACAGGAAACCAGCCTCAGGCCCTGCACTTTGCCTTTAGTGTGTCTTTATTTTGTCCTCTTCCCCCAAACCCAATGGGAAATACTTTCCTTTCTTTTCTTCTTGATTCACACTCACAACTCATAAGAAAATGGCTTTCACTGACACAGGTGCTAGGTCACAAGTGTTAAGATCACCCTATCTTGCCAGTCTCTTCTCAGTGGTCTCTTGTGATAGGATGAGAGGTCATGGTAGCAGGTGAAACATGGGAAGTTCCACTTCAACATGAGGAAAACTTCACTGTGAGGGTGACAGAGCCTGGAAGAGGGTGACCGAGCATGGAACAGGCTGCCCAGAGAGGTTGTGGAGTCTCCTTCACCAGAGACTTTTAAGACCCAACTGGATCTGTTCCTCTGTGGCCTGCCCTGGGTGATGCTGCTCTGGAAGGGGGGTTGGATTCAATCTCCAGAGGTCCCTTCCAACCCCTGCCGTTCTATGTTTCTAACTTTGCAGGTTATTTTGCAATAGCCATGGAGAACATCTGCAAGTCTCTGTAGCATCCAGATGCATCTGTCCAGGAAGCTGTCATCCTTCAAACCCCTTCTGCTGGGAACTGGGCAACTCCAAAGCAGGTCAAGTCAGCACTGAAATTCTCCAAGGGCAGAAAGAGCAGGTTTGTACCAACACCTATGCTGGTAGAGCTGTCTCGTAGATCAACTAAAGTAGATTAACAAATTGTCAGCCCAACAGTCAGAAGGGTCCCGTAAATAAAATGATGTAAAGATTGCTCTTGGTTTACTTCTGGGATTGTATATATCACCCCATCTATAGAGGCAGTTGGAAATTAGGTTAAGCAGGTAAGGAAGGTGTTAGAGCAGTATGAACTAAAAATAATAATGGCACACTCAAAATAATAATATCCTCCATCCCCAGCTGCAGAAGTAGGCTGCTGACCTAAGTGCTGTGTGCTCTGGTTTCTGCATTTATTCTGGAGCAGAAATAATGTAGTTTTGTGATCCTTAGCTCTACCTGGATTATTCCACCTATATGAAAACAAAAGTCTTGTTAACTCCCAGGAAATCACAAATGGCGAATTTGGAAGAAAAGATTTGCTATTTCAGGAGAAATATTGTTTTAAAAGCAAGGGACCTTCAATAGGATTTTTTCACCTCTGAATAAAATTCTTAGCTACAATGAGTCACACTTCCAGTGCTAGAAGCAAGGTTTGACTTTACCCTTTGCAAAGGACGAAAGTAACATCCACCTCACAATCTTTGTTTTCTAGTTTATCTGGTGTTGGGATTATTCATCACTGCATAGCTCCCCTCCCCTTATGTTGCTACAACCATGTTTGCCACTCTTAATCCATCTGTCTTCCTCCTTCCTTTGTTTCTCCTGTA
>JAOEGS010022484.1:0-14724 GCA_025447755.1 Corythornis vintsioides | reverse complement strand
TATTCTAACAAAAGTATCTTCTTTTGAAGCATTTTTTTTTAATATTCCCCACCAGAAGAAAGGGAGAATACCAGTCCAGAGAGACTACATTTTTCTAGGAAGCATTTGTGCTGCAGTGCTCCAGTCACTGAGATGCTGATCCAGCATTGACTCATACAGAAACCTCCCCCACAGCTAATCTGCTGGAGGTAGGTGACCTGGCATCACAGTGGCAGATTACATCCCTCTGCAGTTGTAAGGTAATTCATACTTGAAAGGATGATTTGAATTCCTCATACAGTAGTCAGCTCTATATTAATAGGAACAAAAGACCTTTCCTGAGCTCAGTGAAAGTCTCCTCCACAGAGAGCCAAACTTGGAGGGTAAAGCACTCACACTCTTTCAGTCCCACTCTCTGAGCACCCTGACCATAAACCCCTAATTATCTCTTCTGCACAGCTTCATTAGGAAGAACATACTCAAAGCTGACCAGCCCAACTCATGGGTGAGATTAGGTAATGATGATATAAAAGTGGGAGAAATGTTACCTGAAGTCTGAAGTTGTCTCATCTCTTCCTTCTCTTGAGGCTCATAAGGTCATACCTGGATTACTGTGTCCAGTTTCAGTCTTCCCAATTCAAAGGAGATATGACAAACTGGAGCCTGTCCAGTGGATGGCCAGTTTGATGTTTAGGGTTCTGGACAGCACAGTGTGTGACAAGGGGAGAAAGCCTTTTTCCTCACCAAAGAAAAGTCTAAGAGAGGACCACACTCCTGTTTTCCTGGTGCTCAATCAGTGAGAAAATAGATCTGTATTTTTTTTCCTGAGGATCACAGCAATACAATGAGAGCTGATGGCACAATTTGAAGCACAAGAAATTTCAATAAGATATAAGGGAAGAAAATCCCCAGAACAGTTTTACAGCCTAGAATAGGGACCCAGGGATCCTGTGTCATCCTTGTCCTGACTGATAATCAAAACCTGAGCAGGTAGGGCTCTGAACAATCTGATGGAATATCAAATGCTTGAAGCAAGCCCTGCTTTGTTCAGAACATTGGACCTCCAGAGGTCCTTTCTAGCCTAATTTATTCTATGATTTTATGACACGCTACTGAATTTCACTGCAGAAATCAAAGCATGGCTTTTATGCTAAGAGCTCCAGGCAATATTTCAGATACCTGTAAGAGCAGGGCTATTGTGTGCCTCAAACCTTGTGTGGTGATAAGATCTGGAAAGGCCTGTCCAGAGGGGAGAAGTGTTGATTGCTCCCAATGATCTCTGTGCTCCCTCTTTGGCTCCTTGCAGAGGGGCTTTAACAAAAGGAAGAGATGAATTCTGCAGAGGTGGGACTCTACCTTTATTTCAGTGGATGGCAGAAGCCACGCTACTTCTAGCTCAGGGGGCTCATGCAAATCAACACCACTGCCTGTGGAAATTGGGAATGCCACCCAGCTATCTCAAGCATACAAAGAGACAGAAAGATATTGAACATGGTGCACCCACCACTGAAGAACTGAAGAGTTGGACTGGTCCAGTGAGGCATCGCTGGATCCACGGGTGGTGAGAACTTTTTTTTTTTTTTGTCTCTCTTCCTCACTCACTCCTCCTCTCTTTTCCTCTTTACTAATAACTCTTCCTCAAAATTTAGTCGCACCACAAAATAATTGCCTATGAGAAAAACACCTTTATCCATGTTGCTTGTTGATTGGTTCATTAGGGAGAATTAATCAATTGTTTTGTTACTGTTCCTCTGCCACCCCTGCTGTGGAGGGACAGCCTCTGTCAGGGGTCACAAAGATTTACCTCCCTCATTGTCCACTGAAAGGAAGGAGACAAACCTTCAGTCCATGCTTCTGAATGCTTGCAAGGCAGGGACTAAAGAGTGTGAATCTGAGCTGATCTAGTAGGGTCCCTGCTCTGGCAGGGGGGTTGGACTCCATGATCTCCAGAGGTCCCTTCCAACCCATACCAGTTGGGAGAAGAGACCCAGTGTGTGTGCAGGATCTGGGGTCACTGGGGTGACTGCAGTGCACTGCAGGCAGGGATCTCCCACCCACCACAATCCATGTACCAGTCATAATGCACTGTGATAACTGAGAGCTTACAAGAAGCATTAGCAGGCAAACTGTATCACTGGCCAGTAGAAAAGGTTATTTGGCCAGCAGACAACAGAAAGACTAAATTTCTGGGTGCTGTTCATTGTGTGTTTAGCTGTGTCTCATGCCTGAGGAGCCTTTCAGTCAGCAACTGAGCAGCCCCTGCAAGAGGCTGTAGCATCAGTAACCCTTCCCACCTCCTTGCAGGCAGAAATTGGGGCAGGCAGCATCTATTCACATCTCTTCTGCCCACATCACCTTAACCTGCTTAAGCAACTGTCTCTGCACTCCAGGCTGACTGCAGACAACCATCACCCATCTCCTAGGAACCTTGCAATGCTGTTTCTTTCTTCTCCTCCCCCATCACTTTTCCATGACCTCAGAATGCCCCTGGGGACTGTCAAGAGTTTTGAATGATTTATTCCAGTAATGGCAAAAACCCTGCAGAGCCCAACCCCTTCTTCCCAGTAACTGCTGGCTGTTTGGGACAGCTCAGGTCCTGCTGGGGCCTTCCAAAGCCAGCTTGGAAGATTGAAAGCAAAATAAAGGTGATCTTTTGCCCCCACTCCTTGTTTTCTGTGCGGTGACCCGTGCTTTTTCAGGCAGATTGACCTTTTCTCCTGTTCACTTCCCATTCCTGTGAAGGTAGGCTGTGTAAAACTGCCGTTCTTTGCAGGCTCTGGGTTGCAGCATCCTGGAGAGAGATGGTGTGTGCTCTCCTGAGATTTTGCTCATGCTTGTTGAAAAAGTCATCTGGCAGTCCCTTGGACCAGGAGGGTCTGTAAGTGGTTGACCAGTTACACATTGAGAGGGTCTTCCACCACCCCAGAGAGGAAAGGAGAGGATTTGTGTGTATCTGTGCATGTGTGCTATGCACAAGCACACATAGAATCACTTAAAACCAGTAAAAGCCAATGCATTAGTTTTGTGGAGCAGCAGGGAAGTCCGTCTGGACTTTTTGGCTTCTCGTGCCTAAATCTGCTGTTGCAACAGATTATCCCAGCGGTTTCTGAGGCACCCTTGAATTTAGACTTACATGCTTCTACACTGTTTGGTTTCAGCAAGTTAATCCTGGCTGTCACTTGAGTACAGTTAATGATGTTCTACTTAGAGATTTGCAGTTGTGCATAATGGGGCTAAAGTCCTTCCCCGCAGTCTTCACGCTGCTTTCTGAGAGCTTCTGTCGGCCACGCAGGAGTCACTGAGCCTTTTCCAACGGAGTGCCTGAAAATGAATTCTGCAGTGCTAAATGAGCTGCTTTATAATCCTTCTATCTGCTTCAGTCTGCCTCAGATTAATACTATTTGCCAGTCACTTCCCCCTCTCTCTAAAAAAGGCACATATTTTTAGCCTCTTGACAAATCTGACACATAGGAGTTTCCCTTACATGTAATCCCCCTGTCACTGTTTCTAAGTAATTTTTTTAAACTTCTTAAATTCATGTAGTCCAGGATTGAGAATTTCAGATCAGTAGTTCAAGCAGCTAGTGCCTATAGGTACATGTGATACTTGCAAGAGACACAGCCCTCAAATTGCACCGGGGGTGGGGGGGGAAACCCCACCATAGGTTTGTAGTCACAGAAAAGCTCTTTAGTAAAGACAAGCTCTGCAGTGGAGTCAATATCTCTCTCTCTTCTGCCCATGGTTTTAACGTGCCCCATGCAGGCCAATTGTGGTTATATAATACTGGCTCCAGAGCAGATGCTGCCGGGTTCGGGCTGGGAGATTATAGCTGGAATGCACAACTAATGGAAGCTTTCTGACAAATGCAGCCATCCCTGTCAGGCAGGGGGTTGCAGCAAGGCAGCTTCTTGCTCAGCAGCTCTTCCCACCATCCCGTGCAGTTGGGCTGGAGATGAGGACATGGGCCTGCAGTGGGAGCAGGCAGCTTTCCAAAGAAATACCAAAAAAGCCTCCCATAAATTCAGCTGCTTGACTCACTTATGGCTGGAGGTTCACTGGAGGCTGTAATTGATGGACTGTAACAGTTGTCATGCATGGGTGTCTTGTTTGAAGGAAGAAGATCTAAGGCATCCAGGATGGTTAGTGTGTTCCTGTGGTTGAGTATTTGATTGAGTACTTCTTAGTGTTCCTTTGTGATTCACCACGTTTGGTGTATCAAGTGTCTCGTCACCTTTTTCAGAGCTGTGACTTGGCACTGTGGCATGTGCAGCACAATGCCACCGTGAAAATGGAACAGGCCCTTATCACGGTGTTCTGGGCATGACTGATACAGGCTTTAATGCTTAGGTATCAAAAGGCTATCTTAACAACCCCAAATCTGCTCTGACTCTGCTTCAGGAAAGCTCAGGCGTCATCTTTTGCCAGCACAGGATTTTTTTTCAGATAGGTAGGAGACTGAAGGGAAGCAGAAGCAAAACCTCTGTTTGCTTCCCTAAACAGCACTGCTCCCATCCCCGCCCTTGAGAGACTTTCTATGTCTGACTGCTCAATGCCAATCCCTGCTGTCCCCAAGGGGCTGCAAATGCAGCCTCTTGAACATCCTGCAGCTTGACAGATGCAGTCATAGCCTCCTGTTAACTCCTAGCACATCCTTCCATAACCCTGGGCTGCTGCACCACAGTAAAGTGATGGATGAGGAAGAGCTGTACCCAGTGGATTCAAAACATTTCTTCTTAGTGCTTAAAGGTTGCTCTACATCTAAATCCCATTAAAATAAAACTAGCCAGTTTGGTTGCCAAATAACTCATCCAGGCATAAGACTAAATGAGAAAGCATTTCTAATAAGACTGATACTGTCTTTTTTGAGATATGAACCACCACAGGTGCCTTTACAAAAAATAAATAAAGCTGAGCTGTTCTAGGGGTAAGGATCCAACTGGATCCTTTTCCTCACAAAATAAACAGAAGGTGGCCTGTTGACTATTTTATCCCCATTTAGCTGTTTCCAGCTTTGCCACTTCTTTTGTCTGGCAAAACAGACCCTTTGCTAGTGCTACCTGCACCTGAGTCAAGCAGGGAGATGAGAGGATGGTAAATTCCCATGGCTTATACTGTGGGACACCCCATCTGTCCATGTGGAGCTGTTGGAGAACTCCCAATTCACCTCAGTCATTTCCTAAATTTCCACTGAGAAGGGGTATTTTGAAGAAGAAAAGCAAAAGGAGATCTGAAAGGTACACAAGTACCTTAAATTAACCTAATAATGTTCCTTGGGAAGGCCTACCTAGGAGATTCTTCCTACCATCCAGTCTCAGCTGAGTAGCCACCTCATCAGAGCCTCAACCAAGGAAGGATTGGACCATTCTGAGCTGCAGCTACATGTATTACCTTCTAATTCAGACTTCAATTTTTCCTTTTTTTTTTTTTTTTTTTTTTTCCCTTCCACCACTTCTCTGCACACACACTCCACTCCACAGATGGCAGAGGAAGGAGAGAGGTTTCTTAGGGGATTAGTCTGCAATGTAACCCTTTGCTTGCACTTCAGGATCTTCTAGAGCTAGGTACCA
This sequence comes from Corythornis vintsioides, assembly GCA_025447755.1. Taxonomy (NCBI): domain Eukaryota; kingdom Metazoa; phylum Chordata; class Aves; order Coraciiformes; family Alcedinidae; genus Corythornis; species Corythornis vintsioides. The sequence continues at coordinate 9,178 of JAOEGS010022484.1, read as the reverse complement.
GCAGTACCTAAGCTTGTCTTAAGCCTGGCGGCTTGAAACAATCTTGTTAAAACAGCACAGAGGTCAGAAGATGTTGCCTAATTTACCCAAGACAGCAGATTAATCAGTTCATAGAGGTCTCTGTGCTCATGTCTGTGGTTGCATTGTCACTAGCACCTGAGCTATGTAATGTTTATCTTGCAAAGGCATGTCTACATGATGCTGCAGCTCCCAGCAGTGGTGTTACCAGAATAAAATCTTGGGCTCCAGCCACCATCTAAACCACAAAGCCTCCCTTTCCTTAGTAAACAGCAGCTGCCTCTCTTCCCAGATGTGACCACATTTCAGCAGTGGCTGTTGCAATGTAAATATCTTCTAACCCACCAGAAATGTGTGGACAGACTGTACTTAAGGTTTTGTGCTCTTAAAGTGAGGGATGTGAGTGTGGAGATGGATGGTCTTACTGGCTTTAGTAGTTCACAGTGGAGGCAAAAGCTTTCATTTTTTTATGCAAAAGCATATGGTATTTCAATATGATGTATTCAGCCAAAGCTGCCCTTAATAAATATACAGTTTTGGTTAAGTCAGAAGATTTACTTTAAAGTTGACCAAAAGATTTGAATTTAGGACTTTGTTCACCTACTGATAGAAAAGCATCTGCTGGCCGCACTTCTCTCACTGAAAATCTCCAGCAGAGAATCATTATTAAGAGAGACAAGCTGGAGACTTCCAAAGTGTTTCTGGAGAGCATATCAGCATGGCTGTACTGCCATGTGGCCTCTTGTGAAGCATCTCATGGCCTGTTAAGTCTTGAACACTAGCACAGTTGTCTGTGCTCCTTTGGGAAGCATCTTGGGAAGAAAAGGGGAATCCTTAACTTGTTTCCCCCTCTCAGACACCTGGGTCTTGCTGAGCATGCAATCTTTATACTCTCAGCATCAGCAGAAAGCTCACTCCTGGAGCTTGCCCACTCTTTCTCACACTGATTTGTGGCAGTAGATTACATTTGCTGTACATAAAAGCCTTTGCTTGTGCATAGCTGAGTGATTACCCATTTTTAACGTGCTATGACAAGGACGACGAGGTCTTGAACCTTTTGGCCCTGCTGCAAGATCACTTTTAGCCTGCAGTGCAGTTTGAGTTTTCCTGCTGAGTGTGGCAGGAGACATACCAAGATTTCTTAGATGCTTCTTTGCTCTGAACAGAGGGACAGCTGCTGTTATGAGAGATGCCCAGAGCATCCTTTGTGGATCAGCGCTAGTCATGCTGCACACAGGGAGAGGAGGGAAGCTGATTTACTGCTGAGTCAGATGCATTTGTCTCTCTCTGGCCTTGGGTCCTGTGATGATGTTGCTGTCACTAGCAAGATGAGTTGTCTCTAGCACAAGCAGCCTCCTGCCTCCATCTGTGATCCCTCATAAACAGAAAAGAAAGAGATGTAGCAACAAAACAGTAACCCCCACCTACATACTGTGTTGCCAGCTGCTTGGGGCAGGTTTATAGCCCAGCAGGTTTTCTCCCCAGGAGTGGTGACAGTAGTAGCCAGATCATGCTTTGCATTCCTTGTGGTCATCATCTTGCAAGCCAGCAGACATTTGAACTCCACCAATATTAGATTTTGTGGTCACTTTGTAATGCAAGAGTAATTGAGCCCTTTTGTGGTTTTGACTTCGTTAATGTTGCATTTGTTGTTAGAGTATAAAATAGCCTACCTTCTCCATCCTCTGAAAATGAAGAGCATGTATTGGCTCAGACAAATATCCTCAGAAGCCCAGGATGGAGATGTGGAGTCCTCTTCAGGTAAATCACTCTCTGCTATGATGAGATTGTTTAGGCTTGTGGAGGAAAAAAAAAATAATCAGACCTCCATTCCCTGAAATCCTCAATTCCTTGGAGCCTACAAAGGAGAATCAGAGTATACTACCCTTTTTGGTGACTTGACAAATCAGCCAGGTTTCTCATCAGGACTGAACAGATGGAGAAGCAGCCTGTCTGGGGAACTTCCTGGGTTGCTCCCCAGGTGTGTGAGCCCTTTGTCAAAGCAATTATTCTGATAGTACTAAATCAGACACAGCCAGCTGCAGACCTCAGTGCTGGCACACTATCATCTGAACTACAAAATTACCCTGAGCACTGCACCACTTGCTCCTTGTTGTGCTTTCTTGTAGTGGCAGCAGTTTGGCAGTGTCCCCAGGTCATCCTATGCCACCCATATTTAATCACCCTGTACCCTCACACCCTTTTCCATATCTCATTGTTTGTCTCCTGTGATCAGCTGCCTGTTCTACTTACATTTCTTTTTACAGCAGTTGTTTCCCCTCTTAGAAGGTCTTAAAGCTTTGCTGGGGGCTGGTCTACCAGCAAGCCCTGATAGGTGAACAGTGAAAGATCCCTGGGGACTGTCCTGATCTAGGTCAATTTGCATCTCCCAGAGATGCTTTTCAGAGTTTAGATTGGCAAGGGACTACTCCATCTAAGCAGGTTAGAAGGTGGGACCCTGGTCAGAGAGATTAGAGGCTCATCTTGCCATCGTATTTATCCTCTAGGCAAGAAGTACAGCTCGTGACTCCTTTCAGTTATGAGACAGAAACACAGCCCAAGATGTGGTTCATGCAGGTAAACAGGAGTGCCTGGCTCATTGCTCCAAAACTACTGATGTCTGAACTTTACAGAGAGCATGCTTTCACTGTGCTTACCTAGATCCTACAGCCAAAGCAAAAAAACCAACCCAATAGTCAGAAGTTAATATATTTACTTACAAAGAAATGATCAGAAAACTAGCACTTGGAACTGATGCAGGGAATCTCAACCATTTAGGAGGGCTGTGGGAATTAAGCATGTCTCAAGATGGATGTGAGGCACTGCTTTGTGCCCAGCTTTATAGCAAGTCCTATAAGCCAAGAAATGTTTGATTCATATTGAAGGGACCACCTTCTCACAGCTTTTTGTCAGTGACATGACACCCTTAAGAAAATCTACATCTTGCAGGCAGACCTGTCTGACCCCATTAGCTTGGGAGGGAGATGAGTGTTTGGAGTGGAAACTCTTACCCTGACTCTTCCCTAGACCAATAAGACAGAGCACCAAGATGCAAACATCAGAGTGACTCATGGCAGGCTGAGCTGAAATAGAGATGATATCGAAGCATTAATATCAGCTTCTACGCACTGTGGCATTTAGAAAACCAGCTTTGATGATAGCAACACAGAGGAAAAAGCAGTTCTAGAGGGTAAAGAAGCTGTTTGTGGGCCTGACTGCAGAACATGAAGTCTTCCTCATTCAATAAAGGGATTTCTTTGTTGAGTAGGTGATAACTTCAAATGACACCCTGAAGAGAGAGCATCCCAATTTAGGATAGTATCACAAGTATGTTTTGCCAGTCACTATGAAGGTATTTACATGCATTAAATCCATGTAGTCAGCTGGTGTGAGAGTCAAAGATCTCAAATTAGCTGGGTTAGGACCTTAAGCTTCAGGGATTTGGACACATCTCTGAGACCAGGACCATGATACTTACAACCATCAGCTACCTACACCAAGAACAGAGAGGATTACGAAAGCTCAGACAGCTAATTGCAAACATCAGCAGGTAAAAGGATTCCTAAAGGACCATGTTTTTTGATTTGATTCTTTACTCTGGAAAACTTCCTTTATCTGGAGTCTTCTCCAGGGCAGATCACTAAGCAAGACATGCCCTGGTTGCCTTCATGGGGGTGATAATGTGGCTTTCTGAAAATCCCTTCTCCCTTGCTAGTTCTGAGCACGTGAACAAAATGAGTTTCAGAGGAAACTAAGGAGGATGGCCCATTTCAAACATGAAGGGCTGTGCTTTGCCCACCCTTCCTAGTGCATGTTGTGATGCTGAACTGACTTAAGGAGTGTAGGGCTATAAGTCAACCCCCCACTCCCCATGCTACATACAACCTTATAAAGCAACAGCCTTACTGCTCCTGTTAGAATTGGAAAGGGGCCACATTTACCACTTTCTGGATTCTAAGTAGCTCTTCACCTTCCCCCTGTCAGTGTCCAGGAGTGTTTCTATGCCAAACACTCCAAGAATGTGCAGACAGACTAATCTTCAGGCTGATCTTCCCACCCTTCCCAGGGAGGCTGAGGTGTGAGGAGATCGCAGCTGTTGGGTAGCAGGTTCATGCTCTGGCCCCTGAAGTTGTTAAGTCCTTGAGACCCTACCCAAAAATAAGCTCTACAGCCTTTGTGGGTTATGGTTCCCAGCATATTCAGGCCATATATGAAATGCAGGATCTTCCCATGGTGCAAGAACATGGGTCAAGAGTGAATGACAAACTGGGGCTTTATCCTTTGCAGTTACACCTGACCTTTCGACACCTGAGCAGCTTTTCCCTTTCACTGTGCATTCCTGTTTTCATAGGGGACAACTTATCTTTGGCTGCACTAAGTCAGTCTCAGAATAGGATCAGAAACCTGATTTCACACAGCTGAGCATTTCCCTTTCTGGCTAAGCACTAACAGCTTGCAGCAAGGTGCAGATGACCTCCCTGGACCCTAACAAGCCTTCATCCCATGAGGGGTTAGGTGTTTTTTCTGCTGGACTGTTGTCTTCTCAGTGGATGAAGTGGGGCCACTCATTTAGCCTGGCTCTATTGCAAATGCTACTGCAAGGAGTTGCTTTTTTTTTTTTTGCCAGGCACGCACTGCTGGCAGAAACATCACCATGGATTGAATGGCAAAAATCTTAGACCTTAAAATGGGGCATTTTAATAGCAGTTTTTCTTTCTTATCTTAGACCAACACCCAGCTGTGCTGTGTGCCCTGTTATATGGAAAAGGGAGAAATGCTTGGTTTTTAACTGCGAAGAGAACTAGCAGTGCTGGAGCTGAATAGCTGGCTTTCCTTTGCCAGTGGAGAGAAAGAGGACTTGGATTCAAGACCCCCAACACAGCCAGAGTTTTCAAAACAAAATCATGAAAGAGGATCTTATTTCCAGTGGACAGATTTTCTAGCCCACCACATCCTCTTGTTTGACCTTGTGCTTTGTGATTCGATTTCTGGGAGGTGATTCCAATCCTTGGAGCCCCATTTGCAGGGTACACCCAGATTGCAACCCCCTGTATCTCCCCACTGCCTGGGGAGGATACTCAGGGCAACCTTTTGTGCAGTGAAACCCTGAGGCTGGAGAGGCTGCACAGCTAAACCCTGCGGTATTTCTACGGGGAGGAATGAATAGCAGAGCAGCAGCCATGCAGATAAGCAGTTATCTGTGCTGAGCACACCCGGAGGCATCCATAGTGGCACTGCACCCGCCCCTGAGCCACTTACAGCTCTGCTGATGCCATCGAGGCAAGTGGTGCCTATTGCAGGTGATTGATGCCCATGTCAGCACCACTGAGTTTACCCCCTTATCCACCCCACAATTCAGTAACTGCTCATGCTAAAGCAAATCGAGGTAGATGTACCTCCCACCTTGCTTCTCCCTGTATCTTCTCAACTCTTCAAACTTCTGGTGAGAAACACTTCACAGAGGCATGGCAATGGAGAGAGGTACAGGGCTGATCTTACTCCTAAGGTGCACAGTCATCCACCCCATTCCTCATGGAAAACAAGTACAACAGCTTCTGTCTCAAGCATCTTCTAATTTGTTAGTGAAGACAATCCAAGCATCAAAACACCATCTATCTTCTCTGTTTCATACTATGGAATTGATTGATTTTGGTTGTTAAGCAAGTGCAAATTATTTGTTCATCCAACAAAATGAGGTATTTACAGGACCTGCCCTCTTTATGGTAATGTTTTGACTTTCTTTAAGACCTAACTGAGCTCTTTTTACAACCTTCCTTGCTTGCTGAAGCCTCACAGTGGATATCTCAATAGCTGCTCATTTTCACAAAACTCATAGGAATTCACTTACTTTTGAGACTCCCACTGCTACCGAAAACCAGACTGGACCAGGCCAGCAGGAGAGATACAGACAGATGTATCCTGTGAGCATGTAACTTGTCTCCACAGAAAGTCTGACAGGTTCTTCAGAGACAACTGCCCTCCTTTGAGAATTAATGTCACCATTAATTGCCCCCTTCTGGCTAAAGGGCTTCTTTCTCCTGCTGCAGAGGGAAAACAGCTATTGTCACTCCATTTCAACCACAGCCTTTAGAAAAGACCCTGCACATCTGCAGCACTTTAGCACAGCACCATTGAAGCTGCTGTCACAGCTACAAACCTTATTCTGAAACATCCAGAGCAAGCCTTGTACCAACCACAGCCCCCTACTTTGTCACAAGCTCAGGGGAACCTTATTCCATTCTTCTTTCCCCAAAGTCTTTCCAGCAAACCTCACACCAACTTCAGACCCCACATCAAACCCCGTCAAGCCCCAGAGCATCCCTTCCATCCCCTCTCACATAATAAGGGAGAGAACCTTGTTTTGTCCTTTGCACTCTAATGTGTCACCAAGGTCACCAAGGGCTTTGTCCTGTGTTGCAGTGGGCTCTGTGAGTCCAGCTTTGTATCCTCTGTAAAATCCTTATCACCTGCACAGCTTGTACCTGAGCTAAAAATGAAAATTATTTTATTTGTGCTTGGTCTGCTGCTTTAGGAAGATTAAAAATTAAGACAAATGTGAGTAACTGGGACAGTCTATAGGAAAAAAAAAAAACAATGTTGGAAACCTGTCTCCCCTAAGGGCAACTGCTAAATTCCCTTTGGCTTTAGAGTAACCAGGATTTTACAGAAAACACAGATGTTTTAAAATGCAGGTACATAGTTCAAGTCACCTTTTAGCAGAGAACAACAGTTTAACTCCTTTTTGGGCCACTTTGCATGGTTTTAGCATAACTGTCTCATTCTTTGTTCTTTCTCTCTAAAGCCTTTTTTTTCTTTTTTTCTTTTTCTTTTTTTCTTTTTTTTTTTAACTCAAAAGCTTGGAAATATGATCAGGACATACCCTTGAGCTTTTGGCAGCATGAAAATAAAATATTAATGAGTAATAAAAAACCAAACCAACAAAACAAGCAAACAAAAAAATCCCTAAGCAAAGCAAGAGATGTTCCTTTTAGAGTTTGTTTGTTTTTGCTGGGTTTTTTGGGGGTTTTTTTTTGGGTTGGTTTTTTTTTTTTTTTCTCACTTTTTTTTAAGCCACCGTTGTGCTGTTTGAGCACTGGATTATGGTTTCTGGGACTGTGAAGTGTTTATTATAGCTATTTTCTAGGGGAATAAGACCCCCTGATGCCTCAGCCTGGCAGGGGCTCACCAGTAAATGTAAAGCAATGAGGCTCCAGGGCCAACAAAGTGCAGCAGCAGTCTCAGGAACTTTGCTGTGGCATAAGCACGTGGGCCAGGAGCTGCTCAAAGCCCTGCTTGTCAGCTGGCTAAAATAGCTTGGGCAGAGGTGCTGACAAACCCATGGCCACGCTGCAGCCCAACACCTCCAGCCCTCGTGGGGTTATCGGTGACGTTTGACTCAGAAGCATTTTTTTTTTTTTGCCTGCTGCCAATAGCTATTCCCTTTAGACTATTTGCTTTCACATGCTTTCCCTTTGACACGGCTGCTATTTCTTTGCAATATGTAAACACTCAGAAGGATTTCCATGTTTGTTCTTGGCCCAATGTGCCCAGTCTTTCAGAGCTCACTGGGAGAACGGACATGAAGAAGCAGATGTTTCACAGGCATCTGGAATTTTTGTGTATGTGTGTGTGCTGTGCTCTCTTTGTTGTAAATCCAGTCCAGCTCGTCTCAGCACCCCACAGGAAAATGCACTGCTGTTGTCAAACATGACACTTACTGTCATCCTACATGGGTGGTCTTTAATACCAGCACCCAGAGGAGGCTTTCTGCTGCAAAGCATTTAAGTTCTCCTCTTCCTAGAGCAACCTCTGATGATTATAAACACCCTCTTTAAATATAAAGCAAGCTGCTAATGTGTAGTTTTGGGTTGTTTTGTTTTGTTTTTTTTAATCTAAGAAAACTTTTGCTGTGCTAGTTTAACTACTCACAGAATTGTTTCCAAAATTATCATGGTATTTAGTAAGACAATCTGCTTTAAGAGTAAGGAGGAACTGAAATCACTAAAAAAAAAAATCTAAGGATGAATCTGGAAAATGTTGGCCCTGACTCTGGTCTCACAGGCTTGATTTAATATATCTGCAGCTTTATAAAACCAATGTAATTTGACTGATTAAATAAAAAAGGAATGATAAAGATTTGCACTTACTGAGGAGCTAGCCCTCCAGGTTCCCTGCTAGGGCAGGAAAGCAAGAACTCCTTTTGGCAAAAATATTTTCAAACTTTCATCTTGAAAAATGGAAAATCTGAAAGCTTTCAGAATCTTTCCCAGGGCTGCATGAAAATAAGGAGAGTCTTGTAACACAGAGCAGTCCCCTAGCACAGTGATGGGAATGTGTACAGGAGTTAGGTGATTCTACAAAAATCTAGGCAGTAGAGACTATGACCCTGAATTTCCTTCCCATGAGGAAATCTCACCATCATTTCTAACCAGCAATTTCCTTAACTACACTAGGACAAGAGGGAATGGGCTTAAGTTGCTCCAGGGGAGGTTTAGAGTGGATATGAGGAAAAATATTTATACTGAAGGAGTGGTGAGGCCTTGGAACGGGCTACCCAGGGAGGTGGTGGAGTCACCAGCCCTGGAGGTGTTCAAAAAACATGCAGCTGTGACACTTCAGGACATGGTTTAGTGGCCATGGTAGTGCTGGGTTGACAGACTTGTTGATCTTAGAGGTCTTTTCCAACTTAATGATTCTATATCTTATTTCAGAAAACTGCTCCTTCCAATTAAAAGCATCTTGCTGAATTATTTTTTTTTCTGATTTAATCTGTAACACATAATTAGTTATGTCATATTATTATATGACACTTTGTAACAAATGCTTATTTAAAAAAAAATTCTTTTCCCCAAGTCAGACTGCCCCAGGTTAATGAAAACATGATTATAAATGGATTTTATTAAACTAATACAAAGGACGAAGTGGACTATTTCAGTGCAACTTAAACCATCTCAATTTTGTTCTGTTTTAATATGATTAGGGATCTGCAACATTTAAATAGAAATCTGAGCAGTGTAACCAAATTGGTGATAGTCTGGGTGAAGATACAGCTGACCCAGAAGATGGTGATATGAGCTAAGAGTTTTCAGTGTCCTTTCCGAAACTCTTTCCAGGATTAAACATGCATGTTTGGAAGGTGGTTACTCTTTTTTTTTTTTGT
>JAOEGS010022483.1:0-22859 GCA_025447755.1 Corythornis vintsioides | reverse complement strand
AGGATTTAAAAAAAATTAATAAAAATAAAAAGTTTCAAAATAAGAAGTCTGTCAGGATAAAAATTTGACTAGGGATGTCTTGATACATTTAAGCACAAAATAAATACTTAATCACAATAACTGAAACATTGTATTTGTAAATGGTTTTAATGTTAGCTAATGGAAAATTTCCAAGATTGTATTAACAAAAATTACCAACCTGCTCTACAATAAAACTTTTCCTTCCTCTTTTTCCGTGGTTTTTTTTTTTTAAATGATTTCTTTGTATGAACTGACATTTCTGCAGAAACATGAGTAAAGAATTTCTAAATGGGGTGATATTTTAGGAAGCTAAAAAAATAACTTATGCAGATAGCCAGACCACTCAGCACTCATTAAATTCAACAACCATAAAACTGTGCATTTGGAATTTTTATATGGTGCACATCTACTTACTTAGATTGTTATGCAAGGTACACAACAGCTATAAGATGTTCCCAATTTCTGCATGCTTAACGTGATCTTTTATGTCTTTGTAAGTCTCTTGTCAAAGACTATCCATGGTCCCTTCCACCCTATCATTTGTTAGCCTTTTTGTTATTCTCTGGAACAGAGAGAGCTGCATTCCCAAGGGGGTTGTTAGTTGCAAATTGTTCGTATCAGTTTAGCAAATCCCATCCTTTCCTGTACTGTGTATCCTTTAATTTATAATAGTGAAGCAATTGGATCCTTTGGTTTTGTTCTCTATATGAAATAACAGAAACCTAATAGGAGCAGCCATTGGAAAGGAAAATCTCAACTGAAGAGCAGGAAAGAAAGGTCCCAGTAGCATCACTCTCAGGAATCATGACCTGGTTTAGCTTCAGCAAAGGGGTGGTTATTTGGGCAACTTAGTTCAAGCAACAAGTTACATCAGGTTTTTGCATTCTTTTGGAGTGAGAAGGACAAGAGATGCCAGCAAAAAAAAAAGCACTGGAAAAAGGAAGAGGGCATGCAAGGAGAGGAATCTGCTTTCACCTTTTACTCATGGTGCATTTCCATTGCTGACTTCTCATTTTGTGGGTTCGTGGTTTTCTGAGTGTTGATAGCAATTAATTGGCTTGTGCATTAGTTGAGGCAGATGCCCACTATATGAACAGCAGCAACTGTGAGATACATTTTTAAAAGATAGTATTTTCTTTCTCTCCAAGGTCCAAATCTGGAGTCCACAAGTTGTAGTTGAGTAATTCAGCTGGAACTACAAGTACTGGTACAAGTCAAAGAATCTCACTCGTCTGGTGATCCTTTTTGAATAAACTGGCATGTGTGGGAAGACATTGGATTAAGGTGATATGCTGAATGATCAAAAGGTACTCTTCACTCACTAGATAAAGAAGACAGGTCTGTGCCTATCAACTTTTACAATCAAGTTTGTCACCAGACAAATGCCTTATAATTCAGTTTCTTAATTTGTATTTATGAAGTGTGATATGAAGCTACTAATCTATAAACAAGATAGTGCAAAATATGAAAAAGTTGTAAGAGATTGTAGTAGCGCGTGCAATAAAAATGAAAGGGTTCATATAGGAAGACTGCAGGCTCAGTATAAAGTTTATAAATATCTAGATCCATTACTATCAACTCTACATTTGTTCTTCCTGTGTTAAAAACAAAACATCTTTGTTACCCCTCTGCCCCTCTGGTTTCTTACTTATCCCACATAAATAGTCTGATATTGACTTGTGTGAAAAAGAGGTAATAAAAGGTAATTCCTGTGATTGGTGAGGACTTAATCTAAAATTTTTCATTAACGTTGTTGTGGTTTTTTTTTCTTAATGTAATTGTATTTTCAAAAAAGATGAAAATACATTTATTGAGTTTTAGTTTTTTCATTTTTCTTCATGTACTACATTATTAATGTTGCCTCATTGACCCTGTCCCTTGAGGCAGGCACTGCTGACACCTTTTTTATTATTTTTCTCATTAATAAACATGTTGTGCCTCCTTCACTAGTCCATGTGCTTTTTCCAGTATGTAGAGTTGATAAAGTGTCTTTTATGATTCATTAATCATTCTTTGACTGTTGATCCTATATATTACCATGCCAACTTCCTATGAAAAGGCCACTTGAGTGGTTACAGTCTTCATTTTGTACCCATGCACATAACTTAGCTGTTTGAATAAGAATTACAAGCTCCTAGTCTGGACACTGATAAGTAAAAACCACCAAAAAAAATTGAGTTTTTGCTACTTTGTCTAGGAGAAAAGCATGTCAGTAATGTAATTTGCTAGTGAGTTCTCATTGTAAAATATGAATGCTTACACAAAACCAGAGTGAGAGGAACTCCTTCCCCAAATTCAGCCTGCCCCTCACTCCCATGTGATCCAGCTGTGTGCACTTCCTCTGCACTACATCATCTTACATGCAGATGTCTGTGCACTGCCTCTTCTCTCCTTCAGTCTCAGACACAGATAGACCATGGTAAATACAGGGAGTTTTAAAGTCTTCAAGAGTATAGTCCTCTACGTAATTACCATGTTTATCCATAATGACATAGGAAGCATTCAGACCAAAAAAAACCCCACAGGGTTAGGAGATAATGCCCCTTGACTATTATAATTTAGTTCCATTGCCTCTGTAATTGCAAAAGTGAAGGCAGTGCATTTTCTCTGCCTGACGGGGAGGATAGAGAAGTGAAAGGTCAAGGTTTTATCTGCCTGTTGTTCTGCCACTGCCTTACTGTATAATCTTGCGCAAATCACTTTGCTCTGCAGCGTATCACATTCCTAGCTTGAATAAAGACTTAATGGCCTTTTCCTATTCTGCGAATAATTTTAGGTCTGTGTCAATTTTAGTAGTTTAATAATTTTAATCAACATGAATTTACTGGCCAGTGCGTTTAAGTGCCTTTTATGTGCTTATTTTTCTATGTCAGGGTTTCCAAAAGTGTTTTTATTGTCACAATTGTAAAGTACATTTAAAATCTGTATTTTTATCATGATATTTTCCCAAAATAGTTAGCTGAAATGTTCTTGTTTGATTTTCGTTTGGTTTGTTTTGTTTTTCAAGAATGCATGCTGTTTTCATCTAGCACTGATTGATATCAATGGCAACTGACCTAAAAAGCCATACTATCACAGCAATAAAGCAGTACAACTTGAAACGTTTGCTTTGTTTAGAATTGTTCACATAGTCCTACTCATTCAAACCAACTGTTTCTTCTTTTATCCTCTCATCTTTTCATTCTCTCACGTACTCCTCTACTGACCTATTCATTGCATTATATATTGGCTTGCAAACCTCCAGGCACGTTCACTGCCCTTTTCACCGACTTACTAAATACCTACCACCTGTTCACTCACTCACTCACTCACTCTTGGACTGAGCTGGCCTTGGCCTCAGACCTGGTTTCCAGGACAGCTTCAATCTTCCTCTCACTCACTAATCTCCTCAGGTATCTTTTACACTGCAGATAATTTCTTCCTGGATTTAATTAAGGATTTCAGGTTTAAGAACACAGTCAGTTGTTACAGCTTCAACTTTTTCTTGCTTTTTTTTTTGCTTTTTTTTTTTTTTTTCCCCTGGCACAGATTTTATACAGTTTGCCTAGACTTAAAATGCCTGTGTGTATATTCATCCCTCAACACAATTTCTGAACTAGGTTATGTTATGACAGGGAGAGTCTTTACATATTATCTGCAGCATGCATTATGTGCATTTTCAAATATTACACTTTATTATGCTTATAATGGGGATTTTTAAGACTGTATTTCATGCCTGTTTTTTGATTACCCATTACAAAGTTGCTGTGGACAGTTGTTCACTATATGTTGTTCACTGTATGTTCTCATTGCCACAGCATGTAGTATTGGAAAGATTATGATAATTTCTAGCAAAACAAATTCAGTTGTAATTACTGTGAGGACCAGTATCTTTGCCCCTATACCACTAGTTTACACACAATCCAGGATAATGTTACAGACTTTTGGAAAACCTCCCAAATTTGTGTCCATTATCAAGGACATTTGTTTTTAAATCTTGTGAATATTACCTACAATTGATAGGATTTTTCAGTGGTACATTTTGTAATACTTGCTATATATTTCAGACACTGCTGTTATTATTAGGGCATTTCTGTTTTCTCAACAAATCCCTGTTGGTAACACATTTTACTTGAAAGAAGATCCTGCATGTGACTGAGAATGTGGTATTTGACAAGGTCCAAATATCAATTCCTTGGTTTACCTCTGACCTTTCAGTCTGAGATACTCCACAGGTTTTACTGAGAATGGAGATTGAAAACGATGCTATACAAATGAACAATTTCGTTCTTTAAGGTCATGAAATCTAATCTGAAGAGCAACAGAAGAAATAACAATTTTGTCTTGGTGCTAGCCTTTACTCTGGTTCCTCTGTGCTGCTCTGGGTGTTTGAAAACTTGTGCAGATCATGGATAGGCTCCCTGAAAAAAACCCCACAAAACCAAAAACAAATACACAAAATCAACAACAACCAAGAAATGAAACCCATGAAACACCCAAACATCTGTGTCTTTCCTACTCTAAGTACTGTCCTGTCCTAGAAATCATATAATGCAAAAGATATTTAAAAAGCACTTTTTTTTTTTTTTTTTTCCCCATGAAATGTCATAGCTGTATTGCTCAGGAGATGCTTAAATCTATGCTAGGAAGGTTTCAGTTCCAGAGGAGATGCAAAATATTCTTATGCAGCCATAAATTACAGCAACGCCCCAAATAAAATATAAGGATTTTTCATCCTGCTATGGTATTTGCACTAGAAATTTTACAACAGATCTTCAGCATATAATCCTTTTTTTTTTTTTTTTTTTTCCATACTCCTTGAAGATTACAGGTAAATTGATGGTTTGTCACCCTATTTGATGTTAATGTGTGATGGATGCTGAGGGTCCGATGTTAAGCCAGTCTACGTTAAATCACCATTTTGAAACTGTAATGAGGGGAAGTGTGTTTCCCAGTGTTTTCCACACAACAATGAAGCACTCACTAGCTCTGCTAATTGATTCCTTCAAGCCCTATAGCTTAAAATACTCTGAAATAGCAAGGTGGCTTGGTTTTCCCTTGCATATAAACTTTTCTTCATCTGAGGTTATCATCATTACTTGATGAGTTTAAGAGCATCTAGTTCCTCAACAATTTCATTTTGACAGTATTTCTTAGCTATAAGTGATGTGTTTTGTTCAGTCTTGCTTAGATGACTCCTGATAACTAAGCTATAGGAATCAAATGACACTGGATATCACCTGTTCCACAACAACAAAAACCCCCCTCCAGTCATCCATGTGTTGGTTCATATCATTGATCAGAACAGTTACCAAAGGCGTGCACAAACATTATGGTAATCAATAACTCACCAGTGACTCAGCAAAAGCACACTGGGACAGATCTGTGCAGACACTGGCTTGTTTTCTTTTTCATGTTACACAGCTTCTCTTCTAGTATTACTAAGCAGTCACCTATACGGGCCTAACGTTTGCTTTCGGTGGGAACCACATTTCCATGGTGCTGAGAGACTGCAGTCTGCTGTGAGCCCGTCCACCCTGCCCGGGACGAGTCGAGCAGGAGCACGGGCAGGGACAGGGGCACGGGCAGGGACAGGGGCACAGAAACGTGACAAGCAGCACTAGGTGCGAGGAGGTGACGCGGATCTTGCACGGCCTGATTAAATTGCTGGAGCATCTCATCCTGCTTTCGGCAGAAGTGCCTCGATACCTTTTCAAGCCGCGCAGCCTTAAATCGTTCGTCAGGTAGGTGATTTGCTGGTGCCATTACTAGGGGTGTTATCGAGTGGGCATCATCAAACTGTTGCCTTCTCCGGCCGGCCCTTACAGGGATGCTGCCAGTAACGGTGGATGCGCTGGGGCACGGGGGAGGAAAAAAATAGCAGTCTATTGAAAAGAGAAAGACACAGTCTCCCCGGCCGAGGCCCGCTGGTGCAGGAGCAGCCGCCCCGGCCCCCCACGGAAAGCGAAGCCCGGACCCGCCCCCCGGTGGCTGCGGCCCCTCTCCGGGCGGGCACGGCGGCCCTGCACGCCCGCCCCCCGCCAGCCCTCGGCCGCCATACTGCGGGGCAACCCAAACTTGTTAGGCACGGGCACCAACTCCTCCTCCCGCCGCCGCCGCTGCTGCCCTGCCCCCGCCGGCGCGGAGAGGAGGGGGTGCGCCGGCCCAGGCTGCCACGGGGAAGACGCTGAGACGGGTGGGGGCCGGGGCGAGGGAAACGTCGGCAGACCCCCGCAGGTAGGAGCCCGGCGGGCGGGTTGCGCGCCGCTCGGCGCCGGGGGAGGAGATGGTGGCGGCGGGGAGGGGAGTAGGAGGAGGCGGCGGCGGCGGTTCTGGCGGTGGAGGCGGAGGCGAGGCGGTCGCCGCTGGGGCGAGCGTCTGGCCGCGTTCGCCGTGCCTTCTTCTGCCGAGGTGGGTGCGGGGGCTGCCGGAGCGAGCGTGCGGTCTCCCCGGGAGGGCGGCGGTGGGGCTCAGGTCTGTACCGCGGCGGGGGGGCCGGGCGGGCTATGCAAGCACACCTGCGGAGCGGGGCCTCACGCCCAGCGGGGCCGAGCCCGGCACCGCGAAGGGTTTCGGGCGCTGGCAGCCCCCGGTGCGGCCGGAGCGGGGCGGAGAGGAGGAGCTTCCCGCAGCAAATGAGCGAGGTCTGGCAGGTCTATAAATGTGATTTTTCTCCCGCCGCCCCTAAGCCCCGCTGACTCCGTTGGCAGCTCCCGGCGTCCCGTCCTCTGCCCGCGGCGGCTCCCCCAGGTGCGTCCTGAGTCGGCGGGCCAGCGCCCGGGCCTCGCTGACGGTCCCGCTGCACCTGCAGCGGCGGGGCTGGGCGATGGTGGCAGGAGGTACCTCCTGGCCCGGTGGATGCGGGTGAGAGGTGTTTTCGGCCAGACAGGACGTGGCCCCGTCGTTTCCAAGTGCCAGCCCAGGTGGCCGTTTTCGTGACCGGGCGCTTGAGGGCAGACTCCTGTTTGAGGGGAGCCTCATTCGGCGAATAGCAGTACGCTCTATCGGGTGGTTGCTTTGGGAAACCGGCTTGCATGTATTTTGTAGAGTGGCTTTACTTTTATCTGTCAGGAGAGTTTAAACCAGGTCTGCACAGAGGTGCTGAGATTCCAAGGGATGGGTAAAGTGGCGTTCCTGCCTATTCCTGTTTGCCTTCCAGCTAATTATAAGGGTATGTCTCCACTGCTTCGTGGTGGTGTGGACTGTATGGCGGTGGTTTCTGCGTATAGGAAACCACGCAGCATCGGTGTTAAAGGGAGAAGGAGTGAGCGGGTGAATGCAGTGGTTCTAACTTTATTGTTGCAGCTTATTCCTGTTATGTGACTGCCATTAGGAGGGAGGGAACAGGAGCTTTTTTCCTGCCCTGCTGTGGGAGGGAACCTGGTGGATCTGCAGATTGAAGGGCTTTTTCATGCCTGCTCTTCGGTTTCACACTCAGAACATTTTCCTGCCTTCCTCTTGCCTCCTGCCTTTATTGTCGCGTATCTCTTGCAAGGACGTAATTCGGCTGAAGTATGTGAAACATCACTTGTAAGTCTGTGACACCCAAGTATTTCTGGGATGCTCTGGAGATCAATGTGATAGTAAACCCGTTTTTGGTTTGTTTGTTTGTTGTTTTTTTTTTTTATTTCTTTTTAAATATTTAAATCCCGCAGTAAATAGCAGTAAGCTGTTCACTCCTTTATGACTGCCAGGCTCAGAAATAGCTACTAATCTCATACTCCGTTTTGGATACCTATAGGGAGGTTTTGTTGCAGAACTGTTTAAGGACTTCACTTATGAGGAGGAGTGTGAGCTGAGGCAGTTACAGCGGTACACCTGAAGGGCCTGCCCTGCTGCCTGCCCTGCTGCCTGCCCTGCTGCCTGCCCTGCTGCCTGCCCTGCTGCCTGCCCTGCTGCCTGCCCGGACCGCGTGTGCCCGGCCCTGGTGTGCTGGAGCGGGCGTGCCATTTACTAACTGGGTTAGAAAGAGGCATTGTGAGGGAGAGAACCGAGCAGCTTGTGTAGGGCAAAGCGCTGTACGTGCTATGTTCCCTGCTGTGTATGGGCACAGCGTGCTGCTGCCCGAGTTGAGCAGGCTACAGGCGGCACTCCTAATCCTTTCGGGTACCAGCGATGAAGTGCAGGTGACTTCTTTTCCAGCTGAAAGTGAGGGAATTCGTATATGTCCATTAAGGCGGGGGGGGGATCAGGAAAAGCAAGCTTTGTAAATGTGGAGCTGGATTGACAGATGAAGTCTCTGCTGGGATTTCTTGGCCTGTAGAGGAAATAATTCAACCCCCCTCCACCGCACAGCAGTTATTCTGTGTACACTTCATGATGGGTCAGGGTTTGCTACAGTCGGTTGACAGAAGTTGCTTGTATTCTTATCTACCAAAGCAGGTCTATAGCTGTTTGTTTGGTTTTTGGTTTTGCTTTTGTTTTTTAAAGAAACAAAAGACATTGTAGCTCCTTCTACAGAGAATGAAGTCTTTGATGTGAATGGATTTATCTCAGAATGGTAAGACTGATTCATAAATTTTTCTAGATGCTGTAAGTCCAGGTCTACCTGGAGACTTGGTTTAATGTGCTGTGGTCTTATTTCTTTTCTGGTGTTACGATTCAGTCCTCTCTTCTGCAGTATAAACAGCTATTACATTAAACACTTCATAACCTTTTGTTAACCTGTTTGCATGGATACAGCTGTGCACTGCCAAAAGCATGTGGCTTTATACCACTGAGAGTTCTTGCAGGAAGGAGAGATGATATGGATGCCCTGATGCTTCCCTTGCAGATGAGCATTGAAGTTAAGCACTTTGTGCAGCCTCTTCCTAGGGAGGAGCTGGAGGGATCCATATTGTGATCAGGGCCTGGAGTTGGAGACTGCACTGTGCTGCACACTGTCATGCTTTCTCCCAGACGTCTTAGAGGGTGTGTGCTGAATGAACATTTTGATATTAAATTTTGTTACTTTAGATTTTTCTTGCAGTGAAACAAGTGGATGTCTCTTTACATCGTGCCAAAAATATTTCCTGATCTGTACTGCTTCTGTTAGGTCTAGTACTTGCATGTGCCACCTTGCTTGCAAAAAGCATCAGATAAATTGATAGATGGCTGTGCCTTATTTTGATTCTAATTCTGTAGCTCATAATATTTACCCTGAATGTTCAAGGATGGGGTTATTTATTCTATTTTTTTTTTCTGTGCAAAAGTAACTTGAAATGAATAGAGACAGAGAAGGAAAGATATAATTTCCAAAGTTGACTTACATGTTTTTGTAAACAGTGCTTTCAAGTGTTGGATTTTGTAAATATATTATTCTATGATTTATATGAGTTGAAAGTTTCTGAAGGTGCATGACCATGAAAGCATTATTCATTGATGATCTACTATGCTTCCTACTAAATGGAGGTTTAATTACTTGTAGACAGGACTGAGAGAATTTTTCACACTGTTATACTTTTAGAAAAATGTGCAGTGTTATAGTAATACATTCCAGGTAGCATGTAACAGTAAGGATTGAGACTTAAAGGTGTCAATGAAAACTAGTAAAGCAGGTAATAAACTTTCATGAGTTATCCTGCAAAGTTTCCTTTTTTCTTTTCTTATTTTTTCTTCTTTTTTTCTTTTTCTTTTTTTTTTGTTTGTTTGTTTTGGGTTTTTTTTTTTTTTTTTTTTTTGTTTCACATGTATATAAATTACTGTGTTGGAAGCTTAAAATGAGAATTCAGATTTTCATGGATAATAAACATTTTGGGGTGTTCTTTGGTGTGCATTTAATACTCAAGCTGCTTTGTGCTATGTTGAGTTAGCTGAAGAAAGATGTGTCCGATTGGGAGGAGCTGAGAAGTACTTTTGGCTGTTTCATTGACTTCTTCTGGAGGTTTCACCCTCCTATCTAAGGAGGCATTTTTCTGGTGATAAAGCAACTTTTCTGTAAGGCCTTCTTCATCTGGAATTGCTTTAGTGTTTAAGTAGATGGGTGGAAGTGTATTGAAAAGAATGAGGAAAATCCCACTTACTGGGGTCTTGAGTTTTGGAAAGGTGAAGATTTGATGTGGTACTAGTGACATGGTTTAGCTAAGCGCCACGTCTTAGGCTGCACTTGATGATCTCAAAGGTCTATTCCAGCCTCAACAATAATTCTGTGTAAGTCGGTGTGACTGTGGAGTTGTTTTTCAGCGTAGCACACAACTGGTCTGTGTATCAAGAAGTGAATGCTGCAGCAGCTGCCATTTGTGAAGTTAACTCACCTGATGTACCTCTACAGGCTGAGTGAAACCTGTTTTAATTGTTTGTAAGGAAAGAAAATGACTTTTTCCGTTCCCACAACTGATCATTTACAAAGCAAAAAATAGCTCCTTCTATTAGAGCCTAATGTGTACCATCCACTGGGATGGGTAAGTTACAGGTCTTGCTGTAACTGGATTAACAAGGTCTTGCATTTAATTGTGTTCTGGCCAAAAAGCTTTTATGTTCTCTCTTTTATCTACATGTAAAGTTCCAGGAATGCAAAGAGCTGCTCAGCTTTCCGGAGGTACTGCTGCAGAGCCTGCCTTTGCTGTGAAGGAGGTCAATGACTGTGCTAATAAGGGTCTTGTGCTCTTTCACCACTTCTGCTAACCTAGGGTGTCTAGGAGCCACTTTGTTCCCTCCTGCTTTCTGCCATGCCAAACTTCTGGGTCTGTGAGCGTGTTTCTGAAAATGGCATGAGAAAAAAAGGAAAAATCTTATTTTTGGTACTGTTATTGCTGTTGGGTTTTTTTTTCTTTTTCTTTTTTCTTTTTTTTTCTTCTTTTTTTTTTTTTTTTTCTTTCAATGATTGTTGGAGGAGAAAAAGGCTTTGTTCAGTGAGGAGGCATGGATACTGTTTGTACTACTGCAGCTATGAGATTTTGACAAGTAAGTGTTATAAAGCACCAGACAGCAGCCTTTACTTCAAGAGTATGTTCTTACAGTGCCTGGGAGGGAAACAAAACAGATGGAAAATTAATAAAAACTTGGTCTATAGATGTGAGCAGATAAAGAGCTTTTCTAAGGACAGTAAAGAAAGTTAATTGAAGCCCATGTATCTCGTTTAGAGAAAGTTTATTGTAACTTAGAAGTAACAGCCATTTCCTGTCTTCCCCTTCCATTCTCTTTTTTCCCCCCTCTGTTCATGTAACAGCAGTGAACTCATAATCCACCAGGCATTTTCTGCATTGATCCTCTTAAAAAATTAGTATTAGCCTATATATGAGGCAGGCCAAAGAGGATTGAACGTTGGGCTGCAAAATTAGTACCTGTTGGCCTCATTGCAAGGACTGTTTCTGAAGAGCTGCCGTGTGGCCTGGTCTGGAGGACAGGCTGCCCAGTCTTGAGAAGAGCTTGACTCCTCTGTCCCTGCTTAGGGTGGTGCAGAGCTGTAGGTGATGGATCACTTATGTGAAAATGACTAGGAAGCATATGGAATAAGCAGACCAGGAAATGGTGGTGCTCCTAGTGCATCTGATTACTCAACTGAGCTGGGAGAAAGGATATGCAAAGCAGGGGAAAGTTTATCTCTGCTGGGAAGGCAGGCAGGAGAGTATAAACTTCTGCAGACTTTTTTAGATCTTTGCTGGCTGGTATGCAGCGGAGAGACCAGCTGGTGTCTGGAGGCTAATGCAGGTCTGACACAACTGCATGGAGGTGAGATGGAGTGAGGAGGCTGATGTTTCCCTGTGCTTGGCTATGGCCTGTCAGGCCTGCACAGGTCTGAATGCATTGCAAATGGAAGAGCAGGAGGAAAAGGGGGGAAAAATGCATTAAACATGATTATAGTTCTTGCTTTGTTCAGGAGTAGTTTTCAAGGGCATGCTTTAACTCTGTTTCTCTGGAGTTTTTCCTCCTTCCCCCAGTATACAACAGGCATTTTATTTCTTTTTTTATAAACAAATGATACTCTATGAAATTTGTCACTGAATATATACAAAGAGCTGCATAGAAAAGGGGAGGCTTTTTTTTTTTTTTAAATAATATCTTTCTTCTCACATCCAGTGAAAGAGATAATTCATTATCATTGTTTGTTACTGGAAAAACAATGTGGGGTATAGGGAAGAGACCTAGAGACCTGAAAGTCCTTGGATTTATATTTGAATTCTCTCTTAGTCCGCATTTGATGCATTTGGGGGAGAATGGAGCGATCTAGACCTTATTTTGGAAAAGAAAGTGTGCTGTGCATCTGTGTCTTAGATCATGGAGATTGTGCTTGGTTTTGCTTAGATTTGCTGTAAACTCCAGAGCTTGAAACACTTCAGAAAGAGCTAGCTGACTTGTTTTGTCTGCAATAAGCTGGTCAAAGTATGCGTGAGGATGTGCTAACTTTGGTATTTCATCTCTGTAAAACGCTTTATTTTACTTTCCTGGTTTGCAAGTCACCTGTTATGATGGTATGAAAGAATAAACCTGCTGTGCCTTCTGCAGTATGGGACGGTCACGTGTGCATGGGTAACACTGATTTGTTTGTGTGATATACAGTAACTTGTAAGAGTCTGTATCAGTATGATATTTTACAGATAGCCTCTCTGTGCTTTTGCCTCATCCAGTAATGCTTGATTTTATTCAGAAGACATTTATTAAATAAATCAGACTTAAGAAGTAAAATCCCAGTTTTTAACACAAGCAGTACATTTGTCTGTTCAGTGAAACGGGGAGATTCCTCTCACTCCAGGATGTAAGAAAGAGAGAGTTTATGGAGAGAGGCTATATTGATCACTGAACCAACTGATGTAATTGGGAAAGTGATGGGAGTATAGACAGACTTCTGGACATTCAATCTTTTCTCAACCTAAGCTAATAAACTATTTATCACCCTTCTCTTTTAAGTCTCATCTTGGATGTTCTTGGTAGGCTCTGTAATTCTTGCCAGACATTGTAGTCTGGGCTGTGAGATATTTCTGTGTGTAAATCTGTATTTAATTTGAGCATGGTGGTAATTGTCTGGGGAAAAAAAAAAAAAAAAAGAAAAGAAAAGAAAAAGGAGGGTGTTCTATGCACCAAAGTTAAAATAATTGGAGCCCTGACCTTGCCAGCAGCTTTGTGTGGCTGGAGTGTAGCTAAGGTTGGTGGTTTGCCTGCAGAGGTTTATGGTAGGGTAGAGACCTGCACAAGCATGCTGTCCTGACCTTTCAAAAAAACTCCACTCCAAAACCAAACAAAATTACACGTAGTAGCAGGAGAGTGATGTTTAGTTTGTCATTTTGTACTAGAAGTCTTGCTGGAGAAATATTATTCTCAAAGCTTTTTTTGCTCTCTCGCATTATCTGTTTCTTTTAACAAAAAGTGTGTAAATGGCCAGACCAAGAAATTATGCATTCCTGTTTCCACTCAGTAGTTGCATAATTACTAAGGATTTGCTAGGGATGTGTATGTACACACACAGAGGTCCCCTTCTTTATTTAGCTATAGATGAACACTACCTGAAGCATCCATTTTTCAGAAAAATGATTGTCCATTTGAACTGTAGGTGTTAAAGAAAATAAAGAACTTTGTTAGAACTATTATTTACCCCCACCAATCAATAATCCCTCACCAAAAAACCAAAACCACCCACAAACCTCTGCAGAGTCACTAAAAAGTATCTGTCTTTTGCCAAGGAGTAAGAATTTTTTTTTTTCTCCCTTTTAAAATCAGTCTTGTCTAGGTGAGTGAATGTCTGTCTTTTTCTTTTTGAAATTGTTGGGATTATAAAAAAATCTGCAGTTACATGTTTAGATGCTTGCTCCTATTTAGGTCAGATTCAACTGAATAGTCTACTTAGTTCAGTTTTTACTGTGTCAGTGAAACTGATAAGCTGCCTTAAAAGGTCATCTTGATTATCTGCTCAGTAAGTGAGATGTGTAATGGCCTCTTCATTTTACTTTTGCACAGGAATTAGGTATGAGGGTTTGTATGATAAATACATAAGATGTTTTCATGGGCTCAAGAGCTTTCTTCTCTGTGCAATTCTATCTCCCCAAAGAATTAAAAAAAAAAAAAAGGTATACATTTGCAGCATATTAAATATTTGACTAGCTATTTGTGAGGGTGGATACAACTGAAATAGTTTTATTTTCAAATGTGAAAATAAGGTAATTCTAAGTGTATTTTGAATGTCATATTTTACATGTCTAAGGATTTATTATTGCAATGGCAGAGAGTGTGTGACAAATTCCATATTTTGTACAAACACATATGGCTGCATAAATTAAATGGTGTATGTGTTTTTGCTCACAGACTGAAGATAAGTAGATTTTCTCAAATGGTTGAATTTACCTATTTGGTTTTAATTTTTTTTTTTTAATTTTATTTTTTTAATAATAATAATAATAAAAAGGAGCTGTTTGCATCTGCCCTGAAATGGACCTCCTATGTGCATAAATTGATCATCAAATGGGATATGCTGATATTCAGGAATTCCACTGAGGTTTTTAAGAACTTCTTTTTCTTCCTTTAGTACTGACAGCCACCAGGGGAAAAAAGTAACCATTATTCAGAGCCTGTCTTCTGTTCTCTAATTTAATTGTTGGCTTTTATGAGAGTTCAGTTTCTGTCGCTGCATGTCTGCGTCTGGCTTTCTTCATAGCTGTGCCTTCATCTTCTGGGATAGGAGGCAGATTTATTATATGTCAACTGCTTTGGAGAAAGAAGCTTCTCAATGGATTAAGAAATGATGCTTTTGATCAGGTGAAGCATCTGATGGCCTTTGCACTCTCTGGTTTCTGCTTAGTGTTGGCTGAGAAGGCTGTATGTTGAAGATGAATTAGCTGCAGTATGGAGGGAGGGTGGTGCTGAAATGGGTGTGGGGAAGGGGCGAGTGCAGTAGAAGATCTGCTGAGCAGGAGCAGTTCATGTTTGTAGAAGGGAAATGGAGTTGGCTGTGCTAATTTCTATGCCATAAATGGGCTTTGGAAGTCAAAGGTGTTAACGTGACTCTGTCATTACATGCTCTCAGTGGTGAAGGGAGTTTAAGGCTCCCACAGAGAGATCTTGGCCTGTGTATTTCCATGGCAACAGCCATCATTTACACATTTATATAACCTTTGATTAAGATACAAAAAAGGGGCAAAATCTTTTAAACATTACAGATGTAAAGCTTTCACCAGATCTTTCATTTTAACAATGTACCTTATTTACATTCCTTGGAGTGTGGAGGTTTTATAAGCAAATGTAGCTGTCCCTTCCTCATTTTGTAGCTTTGAGATGACATTTTGGGGCAAATGTGATGTTCTGGATATAGCTTCCTGACTTTGATCATAGCTGCACCGACACCACCAATTTAAGTTATTGTTTATTTACATTACTGTAAATAAACACTGTACCAAAATCATACCTGAAATTTATTACTCAAGAAGAGGTATGTCTCTGATAAAGGGGTTTGGGAGGTTGATAATTATATGGTGAATAAAACTTATTTATAAAGAGGAAGAGTATGACATATGCCCTAAATTACAGTCTCTTAAGCAGTATAATGTCTGATGCACAAAAGCCACATGGCAGCGGGAAGATCAAGCTGTTCCAGCAGAAACTGAGCGTTGCTGTTGGCTTGCAAACTGCATGGAAGGGCATGTCTATGCTTGGTGTGTCTTACAGTTTCTCCCTCCTCTACCCTACCTGCTTATTCTTGGAAGAATTTTGCATCATGCTGTGGTGGCCAGGTAGCAGTGCTGTGAAAAAAGTGCTCTCTGTTTAGGTTAGGTGTTCTGTGTAATGCTCAGGTGCAGTGTGTTGTGTTTTCTGGGAATTTCACTGCTGGAATCAATGGAATTTTGGAAGCAAACTAATATTCTATTCTATTTGTCTGGTTTTAATTTATTTTTTTGTTTTTCTATGTGACACTGTTTTTTAATTATCCTTGGGGAGATAAATATTTCCATACTGAATTTGCTAGGGGATTTCATTGCTGTGCTATCAAAAGTTGAGTTTTGAAGTGCAATGAAATAAAGCTTTATTTCTTCTCTGCCTGTACTGTGGGCAGCTGAAATTTGGGTTTGCTTTGGACTTGTCAGTAGCTGACTGCACAAGTGACTGGCCATGACTGGCTTGGTGAGAGAAGGTGGCCAATGTGAGGGGCAGTTTTGGTAGCTGCATGCTGAATTTCTCCAACATTTCACCATCATTTTTCCTTCAGAAGGAAGTGATGTATAGATAGTGCGAAGCCTAATGGCTGGTGCTGAGTAGTTTAAATGGACAGGGCTGGCTATGGTTGCAAAAAGAGTGAATTTTACAGCTACAGATGGATTGTGCCATCTGAATTTCCAACGTTGAGCACACTCTATGGTTATTAGTAGCCTCATGTTCTGCTCTTGCTGGGACTGTGAAGGGCCCTTCATGCTGCTCTTGTAGAAACCCTTAACATTCCTCAATAAAGCTTTTAGTATTGAAAGACCTGGTTGGTTGCTGTGCAAATTTTGTTATGACTATGCAAACACAACTTGAAAGTTTGTGATACTAAGGATGTCTTCCATTATAAAAGAAAAGAAAAAGGCGACTTAGAAAAAGAAATTTTCCTAATAAGGAAAAATTAAAAGGCATTGTGAAATACTTTAAAAATCTAGGATAGTTATGAATATTGACACGAGTTTTTGTATTGGGAATGTTTTCCAGTAGATGTTGTGATAAGAGCAAGTACTTCTGGCTGCCCTGTGAAAGAAGATAAGTGTTCCATGCTTGGTACCTAAGTGTGCTTTTGAAAATAAGCAGCATAGAGAAATCACCCTGATGGTAGGACTGTACATGAAATTGGCATTTCCCACCATTTTAACAACTGGGAAAGATGGGATTTGGAATTAGTCTTTTGTTAGTGTTTGTTTATGTTTTGTTTGGGGATTTTCTTTCTTGTGTGTATGTGTTTGTTTTTTCTTTTTAGTGTGACATTGTGTTGGTTTCTTGTTGGTTTGATTTGGTTTTCTTTTTAATTGTTTTGTTGTTTTGCTAAGTTTTTTGTTTTTAACCAGGGTTAAACTGTGTTTTAAGGCTTACACAACTTTTGGACCCATTTGCATTACAACCTGCATGCAAGACATCATGTGAATATATCCAGTTACACCCATGAAGAGGGTGGTCATTTGTCTTCTGATGGAAGAATGTCCTCAGTGAAATGCCAAAGTCACAAACACCCTTTCTAAGGTGTTTTTTGTAGTAGTGTTTGCTCACCAGAGGAGGAAAGATGTGAGATTTTCATCAGCCCATGTGATGAGGCTAAAGGGTGCTCCTGTGCCCCTTGGGGAGTGACGAGAGTGGATGTCTGCAGTGCTTGAGGAGAGGGAGCCCCATTTGTTAGCTTTAATCTCTATCATCTACACCTGAGGTTTTAACTGCCATTTTAGGGTCCTGAAAGCTTGTGTGGGAGCATTGTGAGGATTTGTGTCCTTTTTCATCACTGAAAAAGTGATAATAAGCAAGCTTCAGGTAAATAATGTTTATTTGAAACTTCCCAAAAAGCAGATAAGAGATGTGTAGAGGTGGAGAACTGAGCTGTGAACAACTGAAGATCTTGAAAGCACATGTTGAATTTTGAAGATGGCTACATAAAATGCAGGATGTACCCTGATGATCTGAACCTGTGCCTTCAGTTAGGACAGTGCTGCAGCAGCTCTGAACTTATGCATTCAGACCGTGACATTTGGGTGATTAGTTTATCCAGATCCTGAAGTGTCTCTCTGGCCAAAGCTCAGCTGGAATAGGTATATATGTAGGCCATAATATTATGTTTAGAATTTACATGTTTTTTATGTTGGCTTCTGAAAAAAAAATGTTAATGACTCAACTAAAAAGAACTGTGGATTTTTAGTGTAGTACATTCATTACCGTCAGCAGCACCATGAAATTTTTTGTTTAGATGTCCCTTTAGGGTTGTGATTGCTGTTGTGACTTCAAAAGCTCTTCAGATGTGATCGAATTACTGCACTAGACTTCTTTGAGACTCTTCCTACAGTGTTGAAAATCCTTTGATTACATGAGTTCAGGATGCTCAAGCCTTGACTTTTATGACTGTATACTCTTTAAAATGGTAAATACATTATTAATACAGAAATGCTATATTTAGTTATGCAGGCAAGATGCTGTTATTTTTTTTTTCTTTGTATGTTGCCCCATATGAGTGTGCCTTCCCATTGCTGACAGATGGAACTTTGGTTAGGGTTAAAATTAATCCAATATTGACAGTAAGGCCACAAGCATTTTATAGCCCTATACTGTCTAATAATGGTACACATAAAGATACTTAGGAGAAGCAAGAAAAGAATAAAGTTTTATTGCTGACATACTGACTGTGATGATGCTGATCCATTTCAGCATTCAAAAAGGAAAAATACAGATATTTAATCCACTGTGTTCATTTCAGCAAGTCATTTTTTGAAAATGTATTGATGGAACTGTTTGTACTGTTGTGAGCCAGAACAATGTCAGGTGGGTACTGCCTGTACTGGAACAAGCAACTTTATTGTTTCCTGAATCATCCTGAATATAGGTCAAAACTGTAATAAAACCAGATTATTATCTCTTGTCACTCAAAGAGAAGAGCTGTAGCTAAATTTCAGTTTGTTTCTAATTCTTGGTGTTTTATTTCTTTAACTTTAAAGTGATGGATAAAACTATATAGTTGATACTTAAAGACAAGTATATTCCATGCGACTTAGAATTCAGGGTTCATTAAAATTCAAACCACTTCAGTATAAACTTTAATATCAGACTGCTTGGATGATTACACAGGTAGAGCAAAGTTGGTAGGTTAGTTAATTTTTAGCGACTAATATATTCAGGTTACGTAAATCGGGTTGTATATGTACCATTTCTAGCACCTAGGACAGAAGATTTGTGCACAAAGTTTGTTTTCTGGCTGCCTAAAATTCCTTCTGCTGCCATGCACAACAGCTGTACACATATCTGTCTATTTTCTGCTACAGATAGCCACACTGGCACAGATTTTCCCAACTCATCATGCTGAACCAACAGCGGGATGCATGCCAAAGGTTAACTGTGTAGAATAAGAGGCAGAGCATGTGATATCCATCCAGCACAGCACTGGCAGTATAATGATTGTCTTTCCTGTATCTCTGTTGGTCTCCGTTGTGATTTGTGCAGCAATCCTTCAAAACCTTCTATTTATGTTACTACTTCGACTGCTTGGGTCTGTGTTAGAGGTAGGGAGTGGGAGGGTGAAAGCTGTTAGCTTTCATAAAATGCACAGCAAACTGCAAAATTCAGCAGAGGCTCTGTCATCCAGTGGGGCCACTCACAGGAGTGAAGTACCCGTGCTTGGTTTGGGATCAGACTTTGTGGCAGGTGGAAGTTGGAGTTCACTGTATCAGCTGAGCGTTTGCTGCAGTGGTTGTGGCAAGCTTCTGGACTTTCTTGACCTACCCTGCTTAGCTCTGATCCAGAACCTGAGGGAAGCTACTCAGGATCTCTGAGAGGCTCTGGAACAGCCTAGCTCTGAAATTAGTAAAGATAAAGAAATGGTGATGGCAGCGAGGGTCAGGAATGAAGCTTTACGCTCCTTGTCGTGGCCGTTTGCAGAAGCAAAAACACATTTATGAGCCTTAATGTGTGCTGTGTAATTCTGTCTTCATACACAGGGGTCGTGTAGATGTACATCATAGAAGACATTTGATTAATCAAGGACGTGTTCTGGTGTGAATGTCAAACTGTTAAAAACACGTGGTTTTCAGGAGCACTTCCCCTTCCCCATCCTGTCTCTGCTGAAATAGAGCTGTTCATTTGCTTCTCGATTTGAAAGCACTCAGCAAAAGTTCTAATCAGGTTTTCTCTATCTACTTATATTCCTGCTGGGTTTTTTTTCCCACTTCTTCAGTTTCTTAATGTGCCTGTGATCATTTTAAGGATATAAAGCACTTCTGATTTTGGATCTCCCACAGTAAGGATTGCTTCCTACCTTTTCAGAAGTCCTTGTTTTGCTTTCAATACTTGTTTCTTTCAAAGTATGTGTAAAGAGTTTTAAAGGTTTCTGTGTGACTGTGATGTGGGATGGACCAAAGACAGTTTAAAATTCTATAGCTGTTGAAAATGTGAGCTTTCAACAATGTTCGGAAAGCAGAGGAGAAAGCAAGCTGAGATTTAACTGCATCTCTGTGGGGTTGTGAAGGAAATTATGAAGCCTCTTAAAACTTTCATCCTGTCAAACACCTTTGGTCTAGTATATAACCCAATTGGGTAGTTCCCTTTGTGTGGAAAGATGGGACTTGGCTGGGAAAGGCCAGTGTTTGTCTCTCTCACTATCCTGAAAAATCAGAGGAAAGTAGACTCAAGTGTTACTGATTGTTTTATGGTACTACCAGGACTGTTGTATTCTGGTGCCATTTGAGAGCCCCAAGAAGCACTTTGGTATGTTGTTTATGGTGTATAAACACCTCTGGGAGACATGGTCCCTTTCTTGAAAAATTACAGGTTAGTTTCAAATAAGAAGAATTTGAGCCTCTTGGAAGGATAAGAAGCAGAATTTGGAAGAATGGGTTGAACATAACTTGTGTGGTTCTGCTGCATCCAGTCCCTGAGCTGTGCCTCTGGCTTTTGTATCTGAAAATTATTTGCTGCAGATGTGAATCTCAAATGCATGGGGGAGGGTGGGGTGCAGTAGCTGTTAGTATGTTGAATAAGCTGCAAAATGAAATGTGTATGTAGCAGGGAACATGAGCATCTGCCACAGATCTGACCTGTGTATCGTGGTGTCAAACTTCAAGAGCAGGCAACTTGCAAGGGTGAAATATTGGAAAGGATAGAAGAATGGATAAAGAGAGTTAGGGGATTTAAGTGTCCTCACAGAAAATACGATTCTGGTGGCTCTTCGAGAATGAGGATGGTGGGGATTGTGTCTAGATTTTCTTTTCAAGTGTGTAACATAGAAGGTGACTTGTTCTGAAGAAACACACTTGACAATTTCTAAATGCTGGTGTTTTGTTCTGGAGTGAAACTGTAGCATGCATGCTGGTCTGATGAAAGCTGAGGTTGGTGTTATTCTGATTCACACATTTTCTTCGTGTGCTAATACACATTTCAAGTGTATTAGCAAAGCCCATAAGCATGTTTTTTTTTCTCCCCATCTTTCCAATTTATTGTTAAAAAGAGACCTAATTTTATTTTCTAAGGTATTTCTGCAGAGACATGTATTAATCCAATTCTGTAAATCTAGTGTAATTCCACTGGTCTCCTTTGCTGGGGCAGGAGAATTTATAAAATCTGCTGCTGTTGGCTACCATATTCACACTGTGATAAAAAATTAATGATAACACAGTTGATCATTACTTGTTCAGATCTAGGTATTCCAAACATGTTGTGAATTCATTTCTGGAAGTGGATTTTCCCTGAGGTTTGTATGTGGGCTGCACCGATTGATCTCTAGTGATAGCTGTATTGATAAACTGAGTCCTAATATGAAGTTGGTGTAATAATGTGGGTTTGGTTTTTTTGGTTGTTTTTTGTTTGTTTTTTGTTTTTGTTTTTTTGTTTTTTTTGGAGGGTGGCCTTATTGGAATATGGCTCTCATTAGGGGAGAGCACCACATTTAAACTAATTTTAGTTCTTGATGTTGCAGTAGTGCCTTGTGGAGACTCTATGATTACTCCAGGGAGAAGGTGGAAATGCCTCACGTTGCTCAGCTGTCCTGCTGATTAAGGAGTGACAATGTCCAAGATGCCTTTTGGAGACAGGCAATTATTTTCAGCAGGAGAGATGTTAACCAAGAGCTGAAGCCTTAGGGGAGGAAAGGGTGAGCAGGGCTGAAGAAGGAGGGGGCACTCACAAAATGTGTTTATTTTGCTTCTTCTAAATATTGGTCTCCCTTTAGAAAGGTTTCATAGTTTTCATGGTGAAGCATTTAGTGTTTGTGGCTGACTCTGTGCAGAATCAAATGTTATCCATTTCATATTTTTATTTTTGCACATTTTTAAAGTATAAAATAACTTTTTCTTATTATTACTGTTTATTAACAGTGTGCATCCTGCTATATAGTTATTGGTGAGACCATCACAGATGCTTTTTAGTCCTGCTGCTCTTTTCAGATAATGATGGGGGTTTGGTTTGGTTGTTGTTTTAATATTGATCCAGAATCTAGTTTTAAGCAGCAGAGGGATTTATATCCAGCAGGCTGCTGCTACATGGTCATTATTTTTTGTGGTAGTCTCATTACTTGATGACAAAATTCAGGCCACTGCCAACTGCTCAAGGCAACCTTTAGCTATTGCCTTTGTATGAGAGCTGTGAGAACAGGCATGCAGCTTGAGTTGCAGGTAAGAAATTAATTTTTTAGATATTTTGTAAGACTGTGTAAATGGAAAGCTCATTTAAAGATTCTCTATCAAGTAAATTAGTTGTCACAATAGAGAATCATTCACTGGTGGAACATAATTGTCTTAACTTGTAAAATACTGTAATCTAGGCGCCAAATGAGGGAGGTTTATATACTGTTGTCTGACTGATTTCATTACATTGTAACTAACAATAAAGCCATTTGAAGTACTCAGCAGATTGAGGTTTCTTAAACTGACTGAGTCATATTGCCCTTGTGGAGATGAATTGTAAGTGATCTTATGTTTGTGTGTACATTGGTGAGGGTTCTCCTCTGACTGGTCTCAATTTCTGTAATAGCCGTGTTCCAGTTGGAGAGTGCTCAGGCACATGTGATGTAGGTGTTGGCCCTGCAAAAAGCAGTGCCTCAGCAAGTGGCTTGGTGTTGTTGTGATATAACCTGTTGGGAAGCTGCCTTTCTTTTCTTGTTGGCACGATAGTATAATGTCTTCTATTGCCATACAGTTTTAATAGGGAGAATTACCAACAGCAACAAAAAAATCCCATCTTTGCTGCGTGTCTTGTGCAAATCGGGCCTGAACAGGTGACCACGTTGTTGACACTCTGTTTAAAAGTAG
>JAOEGS010022481.1:0-12126 GCA_025447755.1 Corythornis vintsioides | reverse complement strand
GGGTTGGAAGGGACCTAGAAGATCATCTAGTCCAACCCCCCTGCCTGAGCAGGATCACCTAGACTAAGTCACCCAGGGATCTTAAAGGTCTCTTCCAACCAAATGATTCTGTGATTCTATCTCTATGACAGAATCTCAAAACACTACTTACATTTGTTTCTTGTTTTTCTGAGTCCAGATTTCTTCACTAATGGGCCCAAATAAACATCACATCCTTCTTAGATCCTTCAGACCTTACCTTGCCAGATTGGTACTGGACACTATCAAGTTTCCTGACACCAAGACATTAGGACAGAAATCTGCAGCTTTAATATGATCCTTGAGGTTCAGTTACAGCTGCACTCATGGGAAGAGGCTGCACATAACTGCAAGCACATTTTGAATAGGTAGAACCAGGTTTTCCACCTGTGTACCCAAAAGATGAACCAGCAGAGAAAGAGCTGCTTTCCACAGTGTCAACCTTGATGAATAAACAAAACAATAATTTAGCAGTCAGGCTGGTATCAACTAAACTGAGCTAATCAGAAATGCACCATTGAATCCTTCCAAAGTTATTACTGAATTCTCTAGTTTTATTTACTATTTTCAAGATGATAATTACATTCTTAAACACTTGTAAGAAATGACAAAAGGCATTTTGCTTCTTTCTTTTGCTCCAACAGATGTTATTACCATGAAAAGAAACGCCAAGAACCAAGAGAAGTGCCTTGGAAACCAACAGGGAAATAGAACTTATTACCTTTATAACATATTCCATTGTGAACAAGAGATTTATTTTTGCAGATTGATGGACTACTTCCCATAATTCTTTTAACATGTGTTTTGTATGTCATCAACAGTTTGCAGATTGACATTCTTTACAGTAGCATAACTACCAGTAGTACTTAATGCTCCATACTCAAAAAACACACTTTACAACTGATGTGTAATGCTGCCAAAAAATATGTAAACACAAATATTTCACCAAGAAAAATGGATGTCCTATGGCTTAATTCTACAATTTTAAGGAATGGTTGTTTGTATATCTAGAACTCCTAAAGATCTGCTCCACAGTAGTTGTGGTCACTTCATGCTTATGCAATTTTTTAAAAGTTTGGTTAAAACAGACTTGCATTGGGGTCACATTGTACCCTACAAGTACAACCTGCATGACAAACAGGAATGGAATTCCAAGCAGACATATTTTTTGGGACAGTGGAGCATGGATTTTGTACACAAACACAAGCTGCCATTAATTTACTTTATATAATAAATGTATAAAACATTCCAGCAAACGTGCAATATGTAAATACTGTAAATAACAAGCTAAGTAATAAAGTGTTTGGTATGAAGTTGTTGTTTGCTTTCTGTTCACTGAATCCAGACAAGCAAGCTACAGTACCTACCATCATTTACCCAAACCTCTTCCCAGCACTAGTTCCCCAGAGTAAGAAAGGTACACCCACTTCAGACAAGTGCAGTAATGTGGACATTCTCTCTGGATATGAGGATGGGCAGATCTGTTCTTCACCCTGCAAAATGCCTGGACCACGAGGCTGCTCCACATCTTGACATTATAAATTTGAATCTTTTTTTATGCCCTTGTGTTGGATTATTTTTGTTGCCACCACCCCCCCAAAAACAAACAAAGCCCAAAGAAATCTGCCCTCTATTCATGATACTGTAAAGCAATATAATCACTCCAATGTCCAGATGTCAAAGAAGTCATTTTAATATTGTAAAATTTGAAGGAGTCAGTGAACACTTACTCAAGATACTCAATACACATTTCCCTTAAATCCAGTTGTCATAATCAAATAGTTCAAACAGGAAGAAATTTTTTATACATGATGTGTAGACAAACCTCAGGTACTTTTATCTTAATACCAACACTTCCATTTTACCCTCAATTCAAAGCACATGTTATAAACAAAAGCAACACACTTCTCCCCACCCTGAGTAATAGCTAGGAGCTGGGATTCTTTACATTCACTCTGAATTTTGAAAACTTGAATGAAATCCACAGCCTTCTGCATCTAGCTCTTCTAGAGAGAAAAATGACCCAGGCAAAATCCCACCCTAGAATCTGGCTGTATTTACTAAGGGAGAAGTACATATTTTCATTTGCTTTCAGTGACCACTAAATGCTCAACTTTCACTTCTCAATGGAAGTAATACATGCATACTAAAAAATCTGGCAAGGACTCTGCTGCTACAGGATTCCCTTAGCTCCTCAGCAGCAGTGCCCAAAGGGGTGATGTTCTCTCCTTCCCTGTGGTTCTGCTGACTGAAATCAGCTCTCAGCATATTACTTAACCTGGGAGCTTAAATGACCATCCACCTGTTTGTAGTAGGGTATCTGAAAGTTAAATTAAAACCTTCTAGAAAAATGCCATTGTAAAAGAAAATTAGTAATTATTTAGTAACTTAATAAATTAATCCCATGGAAATTTTATTTAGACTTAGGCAAGTCAACATGCCATGATAGAAGACACAACTCTAGCAGATTTTTTTTTTTACTTAATGTTCAGTAAACTACAAGCCATGGTGGGGAGAAAGCCAGAGGAGTCAGTTCTGTATTTTTTTAATTCAACATTACATTTTTTCATGGCTGGCATTTGAAACCTGCAAGAGCTTATTCACTGGTATGATACATGATTTATGTATTCATTCTATGTTCACTCTTTCTCTTGGAACCCAAAACCAGTCCTGTGCAACTGCCCTTCATGAAGGTATTCAACAAATCCTTCTCAAATAGCATGGCCCTCACCTTCCCATCTTCCAGGAGAAAACCACTAAGGATAAAATCAATCAATCAATCACAGCACTTTCCTCCCAGTAGTTACTTAGCCAACAGATGACTTGCTGAAAATCCACCTCAGTAAGAAAATAAGAACTGAATGTCCCATGACTCCTGACTCAGGAGCACTTCACCAGAAGGTTCCCAAGCAGGTGAACAACCTTATTTCTCATTTGTAATCCTGGCAGCCCAAAGACAAACATTTAAAGACTTTTAACTTCAATTTAGGAAACCATAGGAGCAAATCCTACTCAGCCATGAATGGGAAAGCACAAACCATCATGTTCTGAACCTTCCAAGTTATTTCACTTTCACTGGAATATTTTAAATGGTCATTCTGGCAGAGAAAAACAATAGATTATGCCTAAATAATTCCACTGAGGTTAGTGCATAAAACCATATTTAGGATGATTTGTTGCCAACTTTTCAACACTTTCCCTCATGTATTTTGTCAGAGCATTCATAAAAGAAATGGAGAATATTTTTTTCCAGAGTCAGTGCTTGATGCAACCTGAAATATTACCTTCTGCCCCTGAAGTGAAACAGCTCTTAACTTGCAAATTCCCAGCCTGTTCTTTAAAATCAAAACTATTGGTAATGCCTTAATGCCAAAGATCCTGATTTCTGTATTTAAGTGCTCCCTAAGACTTGCCTTTCTGTAAACAGGCTCTTAAATTTTACATCTGATGGAGATTTTAGCACACAGGAGAAAGCAGACACAAACACAGCCGCTTTACAGAAGAAACAACCCCCTTGTGCAGGCTGCAGCACATGCAGAGTGACAGCAGCATTCCTCCTGCCTCAGGAGTAACAGGTTCCTCTATTGAAATGCATCCTTCTCCCAGAGGTGAGGGGGTGACAAATACAGAGGCTGCTCCACTAGCTTGGAAGGCAGAGAGAGGCAAAACCAAGGCAAAGGAAGAAAGCAAGTTGTACAGCTAATGCAGTAGTGTTAGTTCTTACCCAAGCTGGTATATTCAAAATAGACAAATTACACTGCTATCAGCTACATGACTGATCTCAGACATTTATGTTTCTGAGGCAGAAATGAAAGGTTATGTTCAGACAAACAGACTTGAGTTTTTGCAAAGCATTCAATTTTTGTCCAGGAGCAGATCTTTC
The DNA here is from genome assembly GCA_025447755.1 of Corythornis vintsioides. NCBI lineage: Eukaryota > Metazoa > Chordata > Aves > Coraciiformes > Alcedinidae > Corythornis > Corythornis vintsioides. Next base: position 8,225 of record JAOEGS010022481.1, on the reverse strand, counting down.
TTATTGGCCTTCTGTTAGCTTTGTATTATATTACAGATGGACTGTCTGGAGGCTGAACTATACTCCCAGCACACACTTTTGACAGGCTATCCATTCTGCTGAGTACATCTCAAAATCCTGTCTGACACACAGGAACTAGGATTATTGATCATATTGCATGGATTTGAGTATTTTGCTGCTGTGAGACACAAAAGGTACAACTCACATGTAGGCTTTTCAAAAGCTGAGCTATTTGTCCTCAGAGCAAATGCTGTGTTACCTGCACTTGTGTCAGTGTGCTAGGAAGACCAAAGGAAGACTAGCCTGAGAAGTCCTACTGATGTCAATCACTATTTCTGAACTGAGTTACATTAATTACTATCAAAATGTACTAGAACAAAAATATTTCTTCTTTTAATAACTAAGTATCTGAAGTAACACAAAGGCCTGTTTTCACAGATGACAAACACAGAAGTTTTCCTTCAAGAGTGCTGTCTGTGGGGGCAGACAGTTTTCAGTCTAGCAGGCTCACTGTGACACACCTCCAGTCCAAAGGCTGTCTAATGATACTGGGATGACACACCTAAGTTATCAGACATGAACTATTATCTTGTAGACTCCCAGGGAAAGCTGGTTTAAATTAACTCCCTAAGGAGACAATGAGAAGATCTTAGGTTAGTTGGTGCAGCACATAAAGAAGCAAGACATGACTTTTCCAGTGCTTTTGAGAAAGCACTGGAAGACTTCACAGAAAAATTTATTATTAATTATATATTATTACTGTGTGACAAAATGGTTGATAATATTATCAAATTTAAACTTTCCTCTATTCTGTAATTAGACAAGAGCTAAAATAACAACAATTTTTGAACATAGGTTTTGAACATAGGCATAGTTTCACAATTTAAATACATCATGTAAACATTGTGTCTATCATGAGAAGCTAATGATTTTCTTTGACAAATAAAATGATGAAGCATTAATGAGACTTCTCCAAAAATGCTTTACAGCATCTTACACACTGCTCATAAACAGTTTCAAAGTCCTTTTCACTTCCCTGGAAAAAAAAAAAAAAAAGAAAAGAGTAAAAAGAAGGCAAGAACAGCAGTACTGGCTCAGACAAACAAAACTGCAGTCTAGCTTCTTGTAATTAATGGCAAATAATTAGGGAAGAATAATAACAATACAAGTAATTGGTGATAAGCTTTGTATGTTTTTTCCTGATGTGAGCTACCTGTGTGAATTTCCACAGCTAAACTGTCACTTCACACCCAACAATCCTGCAGGAGTTTTCTTTCACATATTTCTTTCACTCACTTTTGGAGCCTTTTCTTTTTTTCTTTACATTCACAGTAACCTGTCATTTTGAGTTTCACAGTTTAATGAAGCACTGTGTGGGAAAAAAACCCCAACATCCTCTTTTTGGTTTGAACACACTTCTGACTATGCCATTTTATATTCTCCTTGGGTAATGAACAGCAATTCCTTATTCAACTTTTCTGATGGAATCAAGATTTTATAGAGCTCCACTGCATCTCCATCCACTTTTCCTTCCTAAACTGGAGAATATTAATTGAATTGGTTGCTGCTGCTGGATACTACTCAACTTCTCTGATCATCTCTGTCCAGGGGTCCACCCTTCTTGACTACAACCTCTTTTCAAGGAGGCTGACCAACCAGGGCTGCACCCAGTATGGAAAATAGAGATGCACTGCATGTTTTCCTTTCCTATCCCAATAATTTATGTTTAAGTGATTAAAAAAAAAATATTTCCACTTGGCTTTGTGTAACATCAGCTTATATGTCACATGCCAACTGTGCAATATGGCAAGATGAAGTGCTACACATGAACAATTTTTAATCAAGCCACTCAAAGAGTTTCTTACACATACATAGTATGGATCTTCAATGATAAGTTGCTTCTGTGGATCATAAGTTCCAAGTAGTTCAATTCTGGCCTTGCAGTCTTTCACTTGATTGCTTTTCCTTTTCAGATCTCTGCAGAAGAGAAAATACAATTTTCCCATTCATTTTTCTTCCAAATTGCTTGGCATCAGCATGAGATGCTCATGACTGTTTCTAGAGAACACAGGAAAATGAGTCTGGACTCAGTCAATACCATGGACTGTCTGTGCTGCTGCTTACTTTCAGTTTTTTCTTGTTGTGGTGTTTGCTTTTTTTTTTAAAATGGGTTAGTTTTAGATGTATTCTCTGATCTGTTTAGAGTGGCCATCAATTATCCCAGCATTAAAAAAGACAAAACCACCTGTAAATACTTAATCATAAGCATTGAGAAATTAAATTCCAATTATTAATGAATTCTGATAAAGAAATTAATTTCAGATAATTTTGAGTTACCAGTGAGACCACAAAATTTTTTTTTCTTGAGGAAAAATCAGGAGTCCTCTATCAACAAAGAACTTGCTGCTTGAATTTACAGATTTGCAATAAATTATCTTGGGTTTATATTATTAAATTAAAAAAACCTGGTTCCTTAAAGGCTTTTGGCATGCCATGTAGTGGAGACTAACAGCTAGCTCTGGTACTAAGGAAAAGCTATTTCTGAAGTCTTCTGATATGCCAGGCACTCCATCAGCACCTGGAATCACCCTGTGCCTTCCTACTGCTACAAACAGGCATTCCCAGTGAAGATGGCTGCAGGTTGAAGGTTTACAAATATTTCTATTTTACTCTATTTCTATTAAATAAAAACCAACCAACCAAAAAAAAACCCACACCATATTTAATCCCTTTTAGGTTTCCACAGTGTCTTTTAGATCCCATACAATTTAAATCACTTGGATCAAGACAGTACCTCCTCATTCTTAAATATAGAGGTGTCAGCTACACATCTATAGCATGAAGTACACTGAATTTCCATGTCCTTAATCCTTGAGTGGGAAGAGGTTGCCCAGAGATGGCCAATGCCCCTCACTCTCAGTGCCAGGCTGGACAGAGCTCTGAGCAACCTGATCTACTTGAAGAGGTCCCTGCTCCCTGCAGGGGGGATAAAGTGACCTTTAAAGGTCACTGCCAACCCATTTTATGGGTTTTATGATTTTATGTATCACATGTCAGCTCATGAAATTTATCAGAAGCAAAGAATTCATCTGTTGTATTAGCATTCACACACACATATAGAAAAAAAATAGCAAAAAAACCCAAACAACCCACACAAAACCAATCCAAGAGGAGCTAAACAGTGAAATGGGACATCTGTCTTCAAAAGCAACTTGTGAGATATCACTACAAGTAATCCATGGGAATTTGATCTATTTCTTTGTACATTACCTTAGATTGCTTTCATCCATACAAAGTATATAATCAAAGGTCTGGAAATCATCTTTGGTAACCTAGAAATAAAAACATGGGCTTTAAGCTACAAATCCTGTTTGATTTGTACAAAAAGTATTATCACATTTTGTAGTTCTGAGTTAAGAGACACAGATGGAAAGAATCAAACTGGGTACCTTCATCTACTTTTATAGTAACTTGTTTTTCAAATATGGTCAGCCATATTGATCCATTTCCAGCATTTTTTCACAGAAGAAGTTACCAGGACATTAACAAACAAACAAAAACATTAAGTAATGTTTTAAGTTGAAGCATGAAAAGTGACATTCCTAATTCCTTTCAATTACTAAAACTAAACCAGGTTTAGTTTAGAAACCATGCAATAAAAATTACTTTCTTGACAGGAAAACAAAACTATCAGTAACTTGTACTTTCAGCTTCAAAATTTGCCACTCCAGAGAAAAAGAGACCAGCTTTGAATTCCAGTTGGAATAATGTTATGAGATACAATTGCTTAAAAACAAATGCAGTCACCATACCATAAACCATGTAAATTCACATTTGTGGTATGATTTGAAAAAAAACCAACACCTGGGAGCTATTGTACATCTTCCTACCATCATACCATGCTTCTTTTTTTCTTTCCTATTGTTTAGTGACTCCTAAACTTGAGTATGAACTAAACTCAGGGATTAGAGTTGAGAGTCAGGTAGGCAAATAAACCACTAACTTAAATACTGGATTGGAATAAGGATGCCTGCAGATTTTTACCAGTTTAATATACTTCAGTTGACATCTCTAACCTTATTTTAGGGTAAAGTCTTCCCAGAGCATGCCCACACTACCCAGTGTGTTAGTACAAGATGCCTACAGCAAGTGAACATAATGATGATAAATAAGTGGAATAAAATCCATAATGAGCATCATAACCAAGAGACTGGGAAAGTTTATTCACTGCAGGTTTTCCTGGCAGACAATTCTGGCAAGAACAGGCTAGACAGGTAAGCAAGTGAACAGACAAAAAGCAAAATGCATTATCCTCTTAGTTTTAACTTGTAAAAATTACCTAGATATTAACAAGTTTTAGCTGGCAATAAAATATCCCTTTTTTTGTGTGTGTGGAAACAGCAAATACAGACTAAGCTCCCATAACAGGAAGAAAAAGACCTACAGAAATGATCAGCAGACTAAATATTCCATACTAAGAGAGATGCAGGGTGGGGGAGCATCTGCAAAGAAAGGGTTAATGATAACTACTGCAACTTGTTTATTTTCACTGGAAAAATATTTGCTGTATTTCTGCAGTGCCTTTGACCTACAAAAATATTTTTGCAGTGGAAATAGCTCTGTTTTCCTGGCATCTGAGGCAGTACCTCCACAAGCTGCTCTACCCAGCTGAACACCAGGTCCTATCAAACTGCATAGGCATGGATTTCTTTATAATAGACATACCCAAGGACATAAAAAGCAGTGCAAAGGAAAAACAAACCTGCCACACTTCCCACATTCTCTGCATACTTGATAACTTGACAGTTATTATGAACCAGCACAAACATAACTGCAAATTCAGCCCTAAAAACAAGATTAGTGGTTGGCTTGTGTTTTTAAGCCTAGAGTGATGTCAGACACAAAAAGCTTAATTGAGCAAACTCCAGTAAAATGAAGATATTCCTCAAAATTAGGAAAATTAGTATTTTGATGGAAGAAAATGAGGAAATAGAAATTTATGTATGTTTTGAGAAAAGTAGGTGAGACATGGTCAACTTTGGAATTACACACACAATAACTCTGCATTTAAAAAAGGTATATAATCATTATTAAAGAGCATCAATAGAGAAATATATCATCATTCCAATGTATTTGTTAAATATTTCCCTTTGTTTACAGAAGGGAAATCTCCTTTTCTCTGGTTAAAACCAAAAGAGAGGCAGTAGCCCTCAAATTTATCCAGTTGTGAAACAGTGTTTAATGCAACCTTCCTCTAATCTCAATTTTTTATTTAAGGCAAATGCATGGTATGAGTCATACAGAAATCAATTTTGGCCTCAGCATGAATAAAAGTGAAACTGATTAATACCTATCTGTGTTGTGCATAAAGACTAAACCTTAGATAATTTCAGTGGGTGCATAAACATACAGCAACCTACCATCAACTAACTTTTTATTTTATATATATATATGTACACATTTCTTTTTATACTTCACTTTTCATTAACTGCATATGATGGTAGGATGTAACCAATTTAACATTCTCTTACATAAATAATTCTTGCAGCTTTTATGTTGGTTTTGAAGAAAAAAAAAAAATACAGTCCATGATTATCATAATTATGCACAAAAATACAAGAAAAAAGTGCCTTTCACTGGGTGGGTAACAGTTTTCCACAGGACTGAAGAGGATAATTGCATGAGTTAGTCATCTTATGACAGTATTTTGAAGGCAACAGAAGATAAATCCCTCCTCTCTATTTCTGCAGCTTCTGTATTAAATCTTTCTTAATCTGTTCTCAAGTCACACAAAAAATTCTATCTTTCAGTTTGTCTCTAATAGTGAGACAAATGCAATTCCACTTGCACTGACCTGACCATTCTGAAGTCTTATTCTACACTGCTGAGTACCTCCCTCTCTCCAGCAGTACCATGAGACTGTACCAGGTCCACAACTCAAGAGAATCAGAAGAGCCAGTTGGACAGAGTCTGGAGAAAAACACTGGAGGTGCACAGTTAACATCAGTGCAGAATAAACAGCTACCTGTAGTACAGGGATTTTAAATTATCTTTATAAAACAAAGTGCTTGTAATGGGATGTTTGAGACACATTTTCACCCTGTTAGTCTTTATTGTATCATTCTTTGTAATCCTCTCCCTGTATATTTAACATTTTAGACACTTCTGCTTTAAAATTTGTTCATTTGCCAGAATGCAAAAGCAAGTGTCTTCATTCAAGTGTCTTCATTCTCTTCACTGCCCCTCTGCCAAAGGAGGATATATTGACTTGATTCAAGGCAGAGGAATAACTGGTTTTGGATGCTTTGTTTAGTTTAACTGATTAGAAACCACCCTAGCAGTACTCAAGAACAGTTCTCAAGTTTCCAAAGCTTATCCTTTAAGAGTATAAGTATGTAAAATACTGTGACAAAAACACTGACTGATTAGTTTCAGTACCATTTAGCTTGTATAATGATTATCATTGCTTACAAACAGCATTATTTAATAGTAAATTCAGAATTTGTAACAGGAAAATATAATGGACTTTTTCTAGTCATTATTCTACTAATAAAACACTGAAAAAATGGAAAAAAAAATGTTGTGCTCAATCCTGCTTGTGTTGTTATATAACAGAGATTAGCATCAGGAGAGGTCAGCAGAGGGCAATTGACTAATTGAGGTTATTTATTTTAAAACGTTAAAAAACTAAACATGTGGTCTTTAAAAGTGAAGAAATTAAATATGACCTCAGTAAGGTCTAGTAAAATTCTGAAGGGAACAGAAATGGAATATAATAACAAGACTACTTGATCTTTTTGTCAGTACAAAAACTAGTGGCATAAACTCCAGCTAAGCAAAGGTGAAGCCCTAAAGGAACAAGTTCTATCCAGAGAACAGTTGACTGAAGTAAGTTATGTGCATTTATTTGAGTGGCCAAATGATTTAAATAGATGCAGACACATTTATTTCCAGTCTCTCTGGAATGCAGCATGGAAATACATGTTCTTTTTTAATGAAAACTGAGGTGAGTTTTGATAAAACTGAGATGATTTCACTAAGTGACAAACTTGGTTTTGCCTTAAGACTGCTTCAGGGGTATGTTTTCCTCTGAAGTTAGCACCAACTGTGCTACCAATCTTGTGTTTGAATACCTTTGTTCTAATTTAGAACTCTAATAGCTTTTTAAAAGATCATGCAAGAGGAGCTTTTTGTGATGGGTGAACAGCTATTCTACTTTTTGGACCTGCTGAACAGAAATACAATTATACAATAAAATAAAGATCACCAAACTAAGACCATTTTAAAAAATAAGTATTAAAAATATACTTCAGAAAAATGCCCAAAATACATTTGAAAGCAGGATTCCTCTATAATACAGAAGCTGCTCCAAAGCTTCCTAGCTACACTTCCAATGAAGCTTAGCAACATGAAACTCACTAACCTGGCCTAGAAAAGCTGCCTGACTTCAGAGCCCTTTGAAAAACTTCCCATAGTGTTGATTACTTAATGATCAACCATGCACTGATCAAATGGCTTCTGCACTTGCAATGGTTAGAGCTAAACAAAGCATGGGGATGAGTAAGAAAGAAAAGATACTCTCTTCTACCTGCCGTGCTTTATGTGCTGTCTCAATGCCATGATTTCTCAGACAGCTTAAAGCCCTCGCATCTGGGCAGCGCCCCACGTTCCAGTCTGAAACAGCAGCACTGTCTGTCAGCCACTGCAACAACAAAACAAGTACACACACAGCTTTAAAGGAAAAGAAAGTACAGTACCTGCCTGGCAATATGATTCATGGTAATGCCATGCTTCTTCATGCAAGCCTGGCCTCGAGAGTCAGGAGGGCTTCCTATTTCATAGGTAGATGTCGCTGCACTGTCTATCCTCCACTACAGGAAAACAAATGGAGAGGTTTATGGTTCCCTTCTGACTGCTTACAGTTCTAATAACTGGCTACAAGACAGTTAGTCCTTAAGCAAAAGCAGAAATAAATAGCTTACCTTATTTTCGAGTTTTTCATCAGTGACAAGTTTTCTAAAAACTGCTTCAGCTATTGGAGAGCGACAAATATTTCCTGTGGAAACAGGAGATCAGAATCACATTGCAGATTATTAACTGCCTGCCAGTCATGCCAACTACAAAACAAACAGCAAAGTGGGAAGTGAACTTATGAGGAGAGGCTGAGAGAGCTGGGGCTCTTTAGCCTGGAGAAGAGGAGGCTGAGGGGGGACCTCATTAATGTT